>JAVTVY010015576.1:0-59999 GCA_036873755.1 Hanleya hanleyi
ACAGCCCAGTTAGATGCATATTTACCTGCACCTAAAACATACTTGCAAAACTTTATATGTACTGATTCAACATGTAATTTATCACATTTGCTAATACAGGAGAGGTCAGCCCCCCAGATTTCACTACCATACAGTAAGATCGGTTTCACAACAGTATTGAATAGTTTCATGGAAGTAGTTACACTTGGATCGTGTTTGAAAACAGATTGATATAAACTATGCACAGCCTTCATTCCCTTGCTCTTAAGGTCAGCAACACCCTCATCAAATCTGCCCCTGTCATTTATAATCACTCCTAAATATTTGTAGCTGCGAACAATTTTAAGTTGCTTTGAACCAAGGAGGAATTTTATCGCATGGAGGCGTTTCTGAATGCGTTTATTGAAAATCAGTATATTTGACTTCTCTATGTTAACTGGCAACTTATTTGATGCAGAAAAATGATCAACTGCATTGAGACTATTCTGTAATCCCTCAGGGGTTTCTGAAAAAATGACCAGATCATCAGCAAATAGTAAATGAGAGAGGGGTTCTTCATGTAGGGATGGTGACTGACAAGCTGGACTAAAGAACTTTCCTATGTCATCAATAAAAATATTGAACAGGGTTGGTGATAAGTTGCACCCTTGACGAACACCACGCGATGAAAAATATTTCGGGGAGAGTCCAGATGAAGTTTGCACTTGATATGTGGACTTCAGATACAAAGAATGAACAATACCCAACAGGTTACCAGTAATGCCTACCTTTACCATTTTCTCAAGAAGCATGGTTCTGTCAACCATATCAAAAGCTTTTTTGAAATCGATGAAAGCTGTAAATAGGGGTTTATTCTGTGTGATATAAGAGTCTATAAGAGATTTTAATATGAAAATATTATCAACGGTTCTATGATCTGCCCTGAAGCCGCCTTGATGTGGGCTAATGAGATTTTTGCTTTCAATGTGCTGTATAATGCGAGAATTAAGTATCCTTGTAAATAACTTGCCTAAACAACTACTAAGTGCTATTCCTCTATAATTATTCGGGTCCGACTTGCTGCCTTTCTTATGAATTGGTACAACTGTCGATGCCGCCCAAATCTCAGGGAAGTCAGCACTACTCAAAATGAGGTTAAATAGTTTCAGAAAATGATCTATCTTAGTTGGTATAATAGTTTTTAGTAACTCATTTGGAAGAGAGTCTTTACTTGGACTTTTGTAGTTTTTTAGGGATTTAAGGGCATTATAAATTTCTGTTGCTGTTATGGGTAGGTTAAGATTAGAATCAGAATCCTCGTTGTCACCAGCTGGGAGAGATAATCTGTCTGAAGGATGAAATCCAAGAGTTTTGAAATGTTCAAAACATTCATCTGGATCCAGGTGATTTTGATTGGAAGGCATTCTGAGTTTTTTAAGAAGTTGCCAGTATTCAGTTGGGTTATTTTCCTGCAGTCACAATCAAAGCGTGACTGAGGTACATCATTTTTAGATGACGACTCTATAACGAATATTATGGATTAAGAATACTGATCAGCGATACGGATTTGATATTTTGGAACATCATGATGTCTTGCCGGCATCATTGAAAACTGTTGACCGCTTCTCTCTTGCAGGAAACAAGCCTATGTTTATGTATACTTTTGTCTTTTGAATTTGGTGCTAATACTGTTATATGGAAATGGAATAGGTCTTCGGATTATGGACGCGGATATTCTCTAATGGACGACGGCTGGATTATGAATGACGGACTAGACGCTTGTAATCCAATTTGACCATTAGATTTTTGTAGAAAGTTCGTTCTTTGTATTTCAGAAGCCTTTTATATTTCTTTTTAGCATAATAAAATTCTTGGACTGTACGAAGAGAATTAGGATTCTTGTTGACCATGATTTTTGCCTTTTTCGTGACTTTTTTATATTCATTGCAGTCTTGACCAACCATTGGCGTTTCCTTCTCGGTTTATGGGAAGCACGCACACGATAGGGTTGAAGGGAAGATATGGAGATTTTATCTAAAATGTGATGTATATTAGATACAGCCGTTTCTACCCCCACCGTATTTTCTGAAAAGTGTTGCATTAGAAAACCATTCCATAGATTTGATATGTCTGATGAGTATGAAGCTGACAGAGCGAAGGTATTACTTGAGCTGACCCATTTTCGTTTGGTTGATATAGATTCATATGCATATTTACGTTTGTGGTTGAGTGATTGACTACAGTTAAGTCTGGCTATTAGCTGACAATGGTCAGAGAGGTGTGACAATGGACGAACTGAGAAGTATTGAAAGTTACTCATCATTGATTCTGAGACAATAATATAGTCAACAACGCTGTTACCAAGGGCGTAGACAACGGGGGGCTTGGGGGGGCTTGAGCCCCCCCAAATTTTGACGGCCGGCAAAAAATAAAAAAGAACAAAACAAACAAACGAAAAAAATAAAGAAAGAAAAAGAAACCTAACATAGCATATAAGATAACGTATCTTATTCAATTATTACAGTAGAAGTAAACTTATCACCGCCAGTGCATACCATTAGGCCTAAAATAAGATTGCAATTGATCAGTGACCAAAGCCATAGATTGACGATTTCGGGCTCCAATCTTGTGCGATCGTCTCCGAGAATGGAATAGTGTGCTCCAAATCCAATCAAATACCGCCTATTTGAACGAAAAACATCAAAACATCCGGTGAGCCGAATTTTTCGTAACTTTTTCACTATAAACTTGTTTTTTTTTCAGTTGAGATCCCAGTCATTTGTTCAGTATTTTTCAATCACAAACAAGAGGTATACAAATTCTCAACTACTTTTCATATACATGTATAAACCCTAGAAATAAACCTATTGTCTTTCCCAGATAATAAATCCCAGACATTTTCGGCGATATTTCGGAGACAATTTATCGTACAACATTGAAACTTCACACAGTATATAAACAAAAAAACATTAATTTTATTCCTGTCTTCCATTAAAATTTGTTGAGAATTGACGGAAATCACCGATACCTACCATGTTACTTTTGGGCCACGATGACTTTGATCTCTCATTGTTATAACATGCAAGCTTGACGTCATGACGTCAAACATATAACTCACAAATCTCCCATCTAATTTTTGTTTTCGCGATATATTGAGAAATACTGGAAGCATTTTCTTGATATTTTGGAATAAATTTAGCATTTTTTATCTACTGTGTGAAATTTCAACGTTGTCCGATAAATTGTCCCAGAAATATCGCCGAAAACGTCCGAGATATATTATCCGGGACAGACAGTAGACCCGAAGTCATGGTTTAATAACTGGTGTAAATATGGTAAGTTACTATTCCAAGAGAGGACCACTAAGCTAACATTTTTGATAAGTCTGACAACTGCAGGTCAAAAATAGCCCAGTTATCATCGATTAAAAATATTTCCTATCTTAAAAAGATAGCAAAGCAACCCGATTAATGAACCAGAGCTCATGTGCTCAGCCAGAGCTCATGTGCTCAGCCACGCGTCAATGCAGCCATCCGCTGCTATCGGAGCAGGATAGTATTGTCTAAGGATTAACTTGAATTACAGTGCAAACCTGAGACTGATTGATCATTTCAGCTTGTATATCATTGCAGTGATCGTCATTGTTATGAGACATTTTGGCATAAATCAAGGTTCAGTTGTTACAATGTTATACTACTCAGATGCTTCCAGAGAGTGCCAATTTACCATCAAGTTTCAAAAAAAAATCTTAAGCTGCGAGGGGGGAAACCCCCCTCTCACACTCTCCCCCTCTCAAGCCCCCCCAAACCTCACAACTTGTCTACGCCCTTGGTTACCTAGAAATTGATATGAAGTGAAGGCACCTAACAGATCCCCACGAGAACGACCATTCAAAATGCGCAGTTGTGCTGCAACACAAATTTCAGTAAGTTGTCTGCCAAAAGTATTAATCTTAGTATCTGAGTTCTGACGAATGTTTACTGAATCAGAAATATAGTTTTCGGGTAATGGAACATATTCCAACGTATCTGATGGAATGTAATCTTTTAGATTGGCAGTTCTTGCATTAAAATCACCACATAGCATAAGATAGCTTTCCCCACAGAGTGACATTATCCACTGTGAAATATCATGGTAAGGGTTGCAGACTCTATTGCTCCAGTAGGTTGAATTTGTTGGGGGTACATAAACTGTGCCCAATAACAAATCTTTATCTAAACCAAATAGAGACCGACTAACTTTAACCCAGAGAACAAATTCAGTTTTCTTGACAAGGGTAACAAATTTCTTTAAAGCACCCTTAAAATAAAAGACTATACCACCTTTGGACACATTGTCAGCTCTACACATATTAAATTTCTCAAAACCTGGGATATCCAGTTCATCAGATTGACATTTTGTATGCCATGACTCTACTACACTAAACATATCAAAATTTGTCACAGCGGAAAGAAAGTCACTGTCCTCTAGCTTTGTCATAAGGCCAGCTACATTCCACGAGGTGAAACGAATGTGAGGTCGCATATATAATAAGTTATTTTCTAATGAAAAACCTACTCAGGAGCCATAGCTAAGTACACAAGATAAAAGTACATGGACAAAACAACTTTTAAAGTGCTATTAAAAGAGGTCACATAATCAACACTACAGAATCAAATTCAATACATTTGATCAACTCATTCATTTTAGGCTGTTCAGTTTAGCGGATAGTACATATTAAGTAGCATTTTAGTCATATGATAAATAACTCAATATTAACTAGAATCTGCCTGGATCAATACGATAGTATGATAAAAAATTCTATCTCTCGACATAAATTTACATAATTACATTCTCTTTTAAATGTTGCCGACAACGCAAGATCTATTTTATACATCAATCCGTTGGTAATATGTAAAATTTATGGAATATATTAAAGGAGACTCCTACTATTAAATTTATTAGTAGTACTCAAGTATTCCAGTATCTGTGCTAGACAGTACAGTCAACAATTAGATAATATGATATCGAGATAATATTGTAAGAAATTTGATACTAGTTATATTGTCATTTAACTAGTAATAAATCTGGTTTACAGAAAATATATTCTTATTGAACTGATGGTGTATATATAGGCATGATCAATTTCAAGCATTAAAGCTACGGTCGCATGTAAATTTTATGCCACGTTATGACACTGGCCATGAAGATGACTCATGACTGATGTTTTATAAGGAATAGGATATGCTCCAATGGAACCGGAAGGGGCCACGTGAAAGAATTTTTCAGTGTATTATAGGAACCACTTTCAGCGACCGTCGTACCAGGGGTTCGTGGAGCGGCCATTTTCCAGCGTAAAGCGACCCCTGGTGGCGAGGTTGCATGCCATGCTCGCGCGTGCTGTCCGTTCACGAGCTGCAGTTGTGTGAACTGCGCCGTACCAATCGTCGCTCAGCTTTGTAGCACTGCGTCACAAGAATGAGACGTCACCAGTTCGGCACGTGAATGAAACAGATCACAACAAACAAATGAAGATTATCGTGTGATAATATTCGTATGTTTTGAGATCTGGACGAATCAGCGCACGGCTATAACGTGAAGCATGTTAGAATCTATTACATCTCCTTTCTCATCAGTACTATATCAGAACTAATCACGTATCTTTAGTAATCAATGTCAAAGGATCATCACATTCTCTCCACATTAACTCACTATCATTAACATTGTCCTTCGCGATTAAATATACACCTGTAATGACCTGTGCTTGCCAGTAATCTAAATTAAGCTAAATGGTGGCATAAAAATTGCGTTTTCTGATGGAAATGCAGGGAAATAACTATGTCTAAATAAATGCTTGAAGCTTGTGTGTAGTGATTACAGTTATTGACGAATAGTACAGAAATAGTGACCCGTCCACTAAGGCCTACCCAAACAGTATGGGGAGAGATGATTCCCCCCCCCCCCCCCACCTCTTAAATGTTTTTCTTACTAATTGGGCTGAGCCGACAAAATTTCACATAGGATATCTTGCGTTCAAGCCGTATAGCAATTCAAAATGGCGGCTCTGATGACGTCATAGTTACGTCATCTAAAAAATTTGCATTTTTGTCATTTTTCCGGTCAGATTTCTCGAATTTTGTATTCGTGCTATATTTCTCGAACAAAAAAAACATCATAAATTAAAAAAATAATTATCTAATGTGAAATAAATCATTGTGGGCACTTTCATTAGTAAAAGTGAAACATTTTGAAGAAAAACGACGAAAACACAAATTTTCACATAGGATATCATGGGTTCAAGCTCTGCCAGAAAATGTATAACAATTCGAAATGACCGCTCTGATCACGTCATATTACAATAGTGCCTTTGCTCTCAATTTTCCGGTCAGATTTCTCGAATTTTTTATTCGTGTTATTTTCTTCGAACAAAAAAAAACACATAATAGATTAGAAAAGAATTATCTAATGTGAAATAAAATACTTGTGGGCAAACGACAAAAACTAACTTTTCAGTGACACCCTCTTGGTCGCCATTTTGAATTCACCCATGATTACCAGATGTTTCTTTGTTTATAGAATTGCTTGAATTTCTCATTAAAAATATCTATGTGAAATTTGGCATCACAATATATCAACAGCATATAGGTATTCCAATGGGCACTAATTGCGCACCCCTGTCGGCTGACCTGTATCTGTTCTCTTATGAATATGACTATATGCAGGCGCTTTCAAAAACCGATCCATTCAAAGCCCGTTCCTTCTCATTCACCAAACGCTATATAGACGATCTCCTCGCTGTGGATAATCGCTATATAAATGACGCAGTGAAGGATATATATCCACCTTCACTGGATTTGAAGGAAACTACAGATAGCCCTACAGGCACATCATATAGGGACCTGCATATGGCGTATACATATCTCGCCTAGTAGCATTTGCTAGATCCTGTGTTAATTGTGACGATTTCAATCAACGTCACAAAACATTGTTGCAGAAACTTATAGAACAGGGCTATTCCTCCAAACGCCTCCACTCAAAGTTTCTCAAATTTAGCGATACATATCGCATGCTGATAGCAAAATACGAACGTAGCGTGCAAGATCTATGGCGTTACGTTTCGTAACTTGTGTCTAATTCCGCTTAACCCGGGGCTAGGGGCCGTATGAATCCATGTACTTCAAGATCCTCATGGTGCTCATATGAACAGTCACAATCAAAGCGTGACTGAGATACACCATTCTCTAGATAACGACTTTAGAACGATTATTATGGATTAAGAATACTGATCAGCGATACGGGTTTTATATTTTTGGAACATCATGATGTCTTGTCGGCATCATTGAAAACTGTTGACCGCTTCTCTCTTGTAGGAAACTAGCCTATGTTTATGTATACTATGATTGTCTTTTTTGAATTTGGTGCTAATACTGTTTTATGGATATGGAATAGGTCTTTGGATTATGGACGCGGATATTCTTTGATGGACGACGGCTGAATTATGAATGACGGACTAGACGCTTGTATGCTATTGTGATCGTTTAGGAAATAGTGTAGAAGTTTGATGGGTGGGAGGCGACGCATAATTCCCCTTCCCTTTTCAAGTCTGGCCGATAGGGTTAAATTATCTGTAAGATAGAATTCACAGGCTAACGTTTTCCATACGGTATAAATAGCATAATTATGTACAACAAGGCCGCGTAACTATAATCCAATGATACTTCAAAATACGTGCTGGTACGATCGTTTTTAGTTAACGCTTAACCGTTCTGCAGACATACTGTACCGCGTCCAAAAATATCCACCATAAAGGCATCCCGTTATCAGGAAAGAGAGAGAGAATTAAGGTTTCCTGTCGCGTTCCGTAATCATGTTGACATTTTCAAACTTACTCATTTGTATTTACTATCACAATCAGTACAAGGAATACTTCGTGTATGTAATGTCATTCTTGTTCATTACACCGGTCGAGGATATCGATACTGAATCCTAGAACCCAATGAACATAGTGGGGAAATAAACATGAAAATATCCAAAATAAGCATAAATTTAATTAATTGTTTATTGCCATCATATTGCCATTAATAAAAATATTAACGGGATAAACAATATAAACATTAAAAACAAATCGACAAAAGCAATCTACAATAGTTAACCACGTGATAGAAAAAGAAATAAATCTTACATTGGAGAAATAGGACTGTCCAGTTGAATTAGTCGGCTACTTCGGAGCTTGTCAAGAATCAATAGTTAATTCTGCTTTTTTTTCTTGCAGATTGTATAAGAAACTGAAGACCACAAAATGACAACCATTACTCTGTGATATTGATAATACATCACGCTTGAAACTTTCTAATTCTCTCTATATAAAACTCCAGTACGGTTGTTTCATGTACCGGGACTACATAGCATAGCGAAACGTCATACTGTATTCGTATTCACTGGCACAAAGGTCAATAATCCCGTGTACGGTCGTACAGGTGTGTTCGGTTTATCATTCGGCAATTTCACTGGGCATGCGATATACATTTGTAAGTACCGGTAATACAAACACGGTCCGCCTGTTATTACTTTATCGGCATAAATGACATTTCTGAACTCTAACACGAATGCATTATGCAATAACAAAAGCTATTGTTATCACCACTCTCTCGATTTTTTGCCTGATCATGCTCATATCTTAGAAATTGTGTGAGTGTTATTACATCCAGTCTTTAATGGGCATGTAAAGTGTTTTTATGATACAATAAAGTTGAATTGAATTGAAATTATGAGATCTTCTGTGTAAGAGTTTTATATGGAGATAATCAGAAAGTTATTTGGAGAGTGATATTTTATCATTATCAGAAATTAATGGTGGTTAATTTATGAATTTTAGTTTGTTATAAATAACCCGCAACGCTGAAAACTTTCCATGCGCACTACTACTGTATGTACCAGATGACTAACTTGTGAAGAGGCTTTGCCAGACATCGTGATTTGACATCCTTGTGTCTCTCGATACGGACAATCTATACGGCGGACTTTTTAAGCTCCATATATGAGCGGCTATGACTGTCCGGTCGGTTAAATTTATTCTGTTGGGTTATACAACTCGTTTACATAAATATATACTATCACCAGTTTCTCATAGGACAATCGTAATCGTAACATTACCCTAGGACAGATATCCGACTACTATAGGAAAACAAATAACCTGGAGATGAGTGCCGTTCAGTGTTCTCTGGACATGATATGAGGACAAACGTAGCTTCCACACCGGTTGTCAAATCGAAATCGGAAAATAAGCTACAAAAAAAGTAGTTCAAAAGTTTTATATGTACAGTACGATAATGTAATATTTGTTTGCTTCTCTCTGATATAGTATGTGAAGAAGAAATGATTAACGATTTACAGATGAGCACAGCTAAGTAATGACAACATGAAACTATCGTTCAAAGTTGCTTCCCGCTTGTACCGATGACGTTCGCCGCCAGGTGTCGCTTGAGTGGCGTCAGTGACGTCACATGTCTTTGACAACGTGAGTGGACTACAAATGCGCTAGAAACTAAACGACTGAAGGATCTGAAGACTTGCCCAGAGAACAAGCCTGTGAGTATTAGTGATTTTGAGGGTAGTAAATATATGTGTATACCCAGCATCAAGTTGTCGCCTCAGACAAAGGGGAAATGAATAGCTGCTATTAGATTATTAGCATTTTTTCACCGATTTTCTTAGATGATCTGTTTCCTCAATACGCTATACGTCAGACAACACGGACCCTTTGGTGATCAGTTTCATGAGGCGGCTATACGTCAGACAACACGGACCCTTTGATGATCAGTTTCATGAGGCGGCTATATGTTCAACAACACGGACCCTTTGATGATCAGTTTCATGAGGCGGTTATAGACAATACGGACCCTTTGATGATCAGTTTCATGAGGCGGCTATACGTCAGACAACACGGACCCTTTGATGATCAGTTTCATGAGGCGGCTATACGTCAGACAACAAGGACCCTTTGATGATCAGTCTCATGAGGCGGCTATACGTTAGACAGTGGACAACACGGACCCTTTGATGATTAGTTTCATCAAGCGGCTATACGTTAGACAGTGGATAACATGGATCATTAATCTGTTTCATCATCAAGGGACAACACAGATCCTTGATGATCTGTTTCATCTCGTGGTTATATACGGATACAATGCCCAAGACGGACTCTTTGAGGATGTTTCATCAAATACGTTATACATTTGACAATACGGACCATTTGATGATCTGTTTCATCGAGTGGTTATACGTTATACTACGGACAAAACGGAATCTCTGAAAGTTTCTAAATATTTTTTTTTAAAGCGGCAGATCAACATCGTCACAAATGGTCCATACTGTTATGATGTCCAGCTTCATGTATTTCATATGCTCCCATTATTGATGAATGGAATGTGTTTGTTGATCACAACGCTCACATATGGCATAAGAATCACAACACTGTATATAATATCAGATACCGGTAACTTGTAATTACCTCAACACAGGATTGTATGACTGGCTATACTTGTGATGACTGTGGTGTCCATTACGTGATGATGTTTGTCACGTTACCTTGTCTCACATATGTAAAGTAAGGGAAAACAGTATTTCAAAAATGGTACAAATGAGCACAGCTGAGTACTGAGAACATGAACCAGTCATTCAGAGTTGCTTCCCGCTTGTATCACTGACGTTCGCCACTGGGTGTCGCCCCAGTGGCGTCAGTGACGTCACGTCTTTGGCAACGTGAGTTAAACAGAAATGCACCAGAAGCTAAACAACTGAAGACTCTTGCTCAGAGAAGAAGCATGTAAGTATCAGTGATTATGAGGGTAGTACTATACCTGTATACCCTTTATCAAGTGTCAGAGAGTTTCGCTTCAGAGTGGAAATCAATAGGTACCATTGGATTATTAGCAATTTTGTACAGCTCTCCTTTGACGAACTGTTTCCTCAATACGCCATACAATGGACAGCACGGTCCCTTTGATGATCTATAACTTTCATCAAGCGGTTATACAATGGACAACAAGGACCCTTTGATGGTCAGTTCCATCAATATGTTGTACAGTGGACAACACGAACCAATAGAGGATCTGTTTCATCAAGTGGTTATACGTGTACTGTGGACAACACCGACCCTTTGAGGATCTGTTCCATCAAATGCTTTGTACAATGGATAACACGAACTCCTTGATGATCTGTTTCATCGAGTGGTTAGTAGCGCAGTTATACGTTATACCACGGACAACACGGAATCTCTGAAAGTTTCCAGATATTTCAAACAAAGCATACCATCATCGTAGCAGATGGTTCATGCTGACGAGGAAGCGGGAGACTCCACGTTATGAGGTCCAGTTTCTTGTTGATGAATAGAATATAATAAATGTGTTTGTTAGTTTCAACACTCACACAGGGCATGGAAATCACAATACTATATAAGACAAAAGGAGATAACTTGGATATAACCCCAGCCAGCATCTTATCTCTGACCATACATGTGATGACTGTATGGTGTCTATGACGTTATGACGTTTGTGAAATTAAAAAACGTTTGTCGTCTGTCTAAAACAAAGGGAAACAGTAATTACGTTATCCAGAGTCACGCAGCATGTTGCGCCATGAATTGTAACGTTCCTTCAACGTTAAAGTACATTCGTATACTTTGTCACGGAGACATCTGTAATTTTTGTGGATTTTCTACAATAGCAAACATCACTAATAAATTGCTATAGTTGTTTTCATTTGAACTAAATCATAAACCGCGGTATTATAGCATATGATATAGTAAGTAAACAGCCCCATGTTATCCTTTGACGGTGGTGTTGATGCGCTCTTATCATTGTAACGCCAAGTCATAATTCGGGATCGGAATATTTTTATGTAAAATGTCATATGTCCCTGCAACAAATCTAACAAGGTATGGTTTACCCAATAAAATAAATCTTGAATATCCTATGACGTAAATGTTCATGATGCAAATTCTTCGTGTACGGCATTTTTTCTAGACGAGTATGTGTGTTAGGTTTGTACATTTCAACGATACTCAGCTACACAGCAATTGAATTTAAGGAATTTTCGGAATTACAGATTCGTCTTATTTAACCTTCAAGTACTATTTGGCATACTAAATTGTGCAATATGCTCGACTTCAATATAGTTGATGGAGTCAGAAAGTACACCCCTCGTATATCTTTTTGAACTACTGTTGTTTATTTACTTTTTTCTTAGATACAATGGATACACCCATAATATCACGGACTTCTGACGGTAAATACACATTTGATTTATTACCCACCCGATACGACTGATATAATTATGAAAATGATGGTCATTCATAGAACTTGATCGAGAATTCCAGTCATTCGGCCGCCGGATGTAGTCATTTTGACCATCCGGATGGGCATTATACTCTTGTTAGGAGGTCCGGACGCTCCTACACAGAAAAAAGAATTCCTTAAAACTTTAAGCAGAATATTCCTCAACATAACTCAGGAATATTCCTTACCATGTTAAGGAAATTCCAAAATATGCTACGGAATATTCCTATAGTTGAATTTTAAGAAATATTCCGCTGGTGTAATAGTTGGGGAATATTCCCTAAATTTTAAGGAATTTTTTTTTTCAGTGTATAGAAAGGCGTAGCTGCTCGATCATCTGAGGCAGTCGCATGTATTGGTCGTCATAATAATCTAATTGGGAATTATAACTGAAGATTGCCACGTTGCGAGTTTGAGATCACAAGAATTTTCATTTCCTTAAACATCTTATTTTTATTCTCAATAAATGAGCGTTACAAATAGATGGTCAACCAATATGAACGTGTTCAAATGCGAATTTGAAAGTGTACTGCAAACACCTTGTTCAGGTGTAATGTTGAACACGTGATCAGTTAATGTGTACACACACGTCAAATTTCTTATTACGGGTAAATTGTTCAGCGTATTTTATCCCATCAGTTTATTTAAAATGGGGAAATTGGCTATTTCGATAACACCGCAGCCGTTCATTCAGATTTGAACATCGGGCGTCGCCATAATTTCTGACAGTGATACATGATCAGGCAATGAACATACTAGTATAATCACTCCTTGGAAGATGGGAGCAGGCAATAAATACACTAGAATAATCACTAACTGGAAGATGATCACTCTATAAATACGATTATCACTGCTTGGAAGATAGGAGAGGCCAATAAATATACTGGTCTGATCACTATAGGGGGAACATAGAAGTCAATAAATAGTATATGATCACAACTTGGAATATATAACCGGGCGATAAATATACTACGGTAGCATTTTTAATAATGTTATCATTTTTTTAGAATGTTGCTGAAGAGCGCAGCTGTAAATAATTAACTGTGCTTCAGAAAACCATTACAAAGCCGCTTTCAAAAACCGCTTTTTGTTCTACCTTTCCAAGCCCCTCTAACCACCACTCTTCAAGGTCCCATTCCCCACTAATCCCATAAAGAAACCCGCTGTAGAATACCGCTTTGATGGTAATGCCCTTCTCTTGTGACCTGCTTGGAAGACAGAAGCGGCTGAAAAGATAGCTTGATCTTCAATTCATTTTCCGCAACTTGTAAAATTCCTTCCTTCGCATGAAATTTCGAGTCGTTTGGAAAGCATGTTAGAAGTTGCTTATGCCCATTAGGGTTAGTAATACCACATTCCAAACTTGAACTCAGCTCTCACTTTCACTTGACATTTTCCAGTCTACTCAAAAGGAAAATGAGAATTAAAAGTTAAATTTCAATGTTTGATTGTGTCGAAAGAAAAAAAAAGTCAATGTGTCAATTGTGTCAATTATCAATTGTGTCAATAAAGGTGTCAATTTTATTCTTACCGGACTCCGCTATACCACGTATACCATATGGTATCCCCATGATGATATATTTTAGAGTAATTTGGCACAATGTCTTTATTATCACCGGTACCGTTGTTCATACACTATTACTGAGCAATCCTGCTGATAAATTAACATGTGGAATATTGAGAAATGATCACGATGAATACGGACAAAAAATCATTTGGAATACTGAGAAAAATCATGTGAAATATTGAGAAATCATCATATAGAATACTGATAAATCAGCATTTGGGATACTACATGAAATGCTGAGAAATCATCATGTGAAATGCTTCTATTCTCAGAACACTTGGAAACAGACTCCAGCGCTCCTCCGAGGAAGTCAAGATTCGCTAAGGTATTGCCTTGTCATTGTTCACTTAAACGATTTCTATATCTGTTTTTCTTTTCCAATACGATATATACTCACGAGTACGATTAATTTTCATGATCGCTGAAGATTGAAATTTGCAACGCTTACCAGGCTAAAGAATCTCGGCGAACAGAATATCCAAAATAAGTAATATCCAATATAACTTTCAAAAATTTCAGATTGAATTTTTTCCCGATTTTGTATTAATTTTTGTTGAATATGTTTCTATTTTTTATTTTTATTTTTTTTAAATGTAATTTTTTTAATTTTATTTTAAATGTCCTTAATCGACAGCCTAGCATATATTTGGTCAAACAGTGCCTGGAATTACTGAATCTGCATTCCTTTTATTGTGTTGCACCTGAATTCACCGTTTTCAGATGTCATCAGCATTAATGGTAGTCCCCGGAAGATTGTCTTGTTCCATGAATTATTTTTATTGATTTACAGATGAGTCAAAATTATGTTGGACTTGGGTTGAATGTGAGACTAGCACGATCTGCAAAACAAGAGCAGAACACAAATAAGGTACCAGAATGAACAAATCACAGCATGCTGATATATAACCAATAGGCCGTTCTGGACCTTATGTCCAGCGTTATTCAAACTAATCAGCCTTATTGAAACTAATCGTCTGACATCACTGAACTTCTTCCATTTAGCTCCAAGTTAAATATTGCCAGTTACAATGCTAAACGAACGGCAGCTTTCCTTATTCAAGCTAACTCGGCGAATAAACTTGGATCTTCTTGTGTAATTAATAATATTGAATGCGTTCATTGAAAGCACTCTTGAGTAAAACTTCTACTGAAGGAACTTATTTTCATACCAACAGGACACCCTGGTGGGAAACAACAATCATCCTCAGGAAATTGCTGCGTTTGGTAAGTATTTAAGAATCACTGAAGACAGTTTTCTTTCAGAACAGTGGACGAGGTGAGGATTGGAAATGGGTTCGAGAATACATTGTCTTTGAAATCACCGGTATACTGTAGTTCATATACGCTTTTTATGCAAACTATCCTGTGGATTGCTGTAAATGAATCATGTGGACTATACTGAGAGTTTAAGATGTGGAAAACCGAGGAATTATCATGTGGAATTCGAAAAAATAGTCATTTAGAATACTGATAAATCAGCATTTGGGATACTACATGAAATGCTGATAAATCATCATGTGAAATGATTTTATCCTCAGGCCACTTGGAAACAGTCTCCAGCTCTCCTCCGAGGAAGTCAAGATTCGCTAAGGTATTGCCTTGTTATTGTTCATTTAGACGATTTCTGTATTTGTGGGGCACGAGTTCGGTTAGTTTTCATGATTGCTGCAAAAGAAATTTGCAACGCTTGCCAGGGTAAAGCATCTTGGCGGTCAGAATATCCACAATAAGTAATATCCAATGTAACTTTATATTATCTTATTATTATTTTTTATTAAGTTTTATTAATTTTTGTTGAATATGTTTCTTTTTATTTTATTTTTTTCTTCAAATGCAATTTTTCATTTTATTTTAAATGTCCTTAATCGATGGCCGAACATATATTTGGTCAATACAGTGCCTTGTAGCAGATTATCAAAGGATAAAAATTACTCCATCTGCATTCCTTTTATTGTGTTACACCTGAATTCACCGTTTTCAGATATCATCAGCATTAATGGCCGTCCCCGGAAGATTGTCTTGTTCCATGAATTATTTTTATTGAGTTACAGATGAGTCAAAATTATGTTGGACTTGGGTTGAACGTGAGACTCGCACGATCTGCAAAACAAGAGCAGAAGGCAAATAAGGTACCACAATGAACAAATCACAGCATGCTGCAGATATATAGCCAATAGGCCGTTCTGGACCTTATGTCCGGCGATATTCAAACTAATCAACGTTATTGAAACTGATCGTTTGACATCATTGGACTTCTTCCATCCTAGCTCCAAGTTAAATATTGCCAATTTCAATGCTGAACTAACAGCAAACTTTCCTTATTCGAGCTAACTGGGCGACTAACCTTGGACTTTACACAAACATGACCTTCTTGTTTAATTTGTAATATTCGGTGCGTTCATTGATAACATTCTTATGGAAAACTTCTACTTATTTTCATACCAACAGGATACCCTGGTGGGAAACAATCACCATCTCCAGGAAATTGCCGCTTTTGGTAAGTATCCCAGGATCACTGAAGACAGGTTTCTTTCAGAATAATGGACGAGGTGAGGATTGGGAATGGGTTCCAGAACAGAATGTCTTTGTGATCACTGGTATATACCGTAGTTCATATACGCTATGAACATATCACTTTTTTATGCAAGTATCGATAATTTATCCTGTGGATTGCTGTAAAGGAATCATGTGGACTATACTGAGAAATAATCATGTGCAAACTGAGGAATCATCATGTGGTATACGGAGAAATAATCGTGTGGAATATTGATAAATAGCCTTTTGAGATACTACAAGGAATGCTGAGAAATCATCAGCTGGAATGCTTTTAATTTCAGAGCACCTGCAAACAGTTACCATCGCTCCCGGCAGGAAATCAAGATTCGCCAAGGTAATTGTGTTTTTTTTAATTCTTATTAGCAAATCCGAATTTTCTTATTTATACTTTAGTCACGATTACAGTAATAGGTCTCATGATCGCTGCAGTTAAGCTTTTGCAACGATTGTCAGGGTGGGTTGGTTTTCATTCTGGTATTTGATAGTCTAACATACACTGAAGTAATACGGTGGCTCGAAGCAGATTTTCAACAACAAAATTGACCGAATTTCCATTCCTTTGATTGTGTTGCACGTTAAATCACCCTTTTCAGATAGCATCATCTGTATTGGCACTGCTCGGAAGACTGCCTTATTGCATGAATTATTTTGTTGATTTACAGATGAGTCAAAATTATATGGAACAAGGGCTGAACGTGAGACTAGCAAAATCTGCAAACCAAGAGCAGAACACAAATAAGGTACAAGAATTGAACAAATCATAGCATGCTGATATAAGGCCATTCCAGACCTTACGTCCAGCGTTATGGAAACTAATCAGCATTATTGAAATTAATCGTCTGACATCATTCCACTTCTTCCATCCTAGCTCCAAGTTAAATATTGCCAGTTCCAATGCTAAATTAACAGCAAACTTCGTTCATGCAAGATATACGAGCAAATTGCTTTGGATGGTATAAAGACGGTACACAAGCACAATCTTGTTTAATTTGTAACATTCAGTGCGTTCATTGAAAGCATTCTTGTGGAAAACTTCTACTTATGGATGTAATTTTCATACCAACAGGACATCTTGATGGGCAACAATAGCCATCTCCAGGAAATGGCCGCGTTTGGTAAGTAGTTAAGAATCACTCAAGATAACTTTATTTCGGAAAATGGATGAGGTGAGGGTTATGAAAGGGTTCGATATCCAAAATTGCCCACAGTACCCCTCCCATACCAGAGGTAAAATCTGAATTCGTAGCTTATTACGTCAGGACCGTTAACGAGATTGTTGAAAGCTAGGACACTTTTAATGGGCCTTTCGACACCAGAAGCTTTGTGGACGTTCTCTATAGATCATAGGTTTGTGCTGAATATTGGTCTCGGCGTTTTATCTTGACGTCATTGATCCTTTAACCGTGGGGTTACAAATTTAAGCTTTACAATGAAAATGTAACAATTGTTTTGATGCAATAATAGAACTAGAGGGAGTCTGAGGTTTCGTCAGAGTTTCTAAAATAACCCATATAGCTGATGATATATTTCTTTGTGTTCTTAGATCCGAATGTCGGCGCATACGTTGACGGTGTGCTCGCCGGAAGTGTGTTAAAACGCTCGACTGAAGCCGAGAAGAACGATAGCCTGGTGCAGCGAGAATTAGAGGTTTGTTCTCTTTTTACCATTCACTTGACATCCGATTTGTATAACTATTGGCGACAGATATACCGACAGGTTAGGATGTTACGAACTCTGATAATGGGAGGATACTTTTTGCAAGCCCACTTTATAATAGACCATGAACACAAGGGTTCATGTATCTTCATATCGTTCTGAACTTATGGGCGAAAATTTACAAAGGGAATCGATGGTATTGGACTTCCTCTATAAATCGCCCGATGTGATACGCGGAGAAGTCGATTCACTCACGCGAATTTTGTTTAATTATTATTATTGGGTAGGGAGGGATATCATGTAGATCACTATTACGATGTCTGGTTTTGGGTCAATTATGTGTTTATGTCACGCTAACTGTAGTCGAATTGGCATTATGTTTTGACCTTGTCCTTCCGTAATGTTGACCATGTAACAGCAAAGAAGTGTTGGGCGTCTTAACGGTAAAGATTCGCAGCATAAGTCAACCTCTGGCAAAAAGCGCAATGTAGCTTCAATTGATTTAGCTGTCGAGGTCAACGGTCCAGCCCAGCGAGCACATAGTGAAGGAGTGTGTGCAGGCCGAGGCATATTATATCTTCCTATGAACACATTCTGCTTCACTTAGAGAAGTTTCTCTCTTCTCTCTAATAGGAATGCAATTAGTTTGCAACAACATACTCAATAATTACGCAAATATGTTTCGCAACAGCACAGAAATTGGCCACGTTGTTTTACTAAATTGTCACTGTGTGTTTTACGGCGAAGTAAGAGGATCTCCATTATGACTTGCATCTCTCCATATTCGAGTCATTCAGCCTATTTGAATGCAAAACCCCAGTGTGTGCTATATCTAATACAAACTCATGTTAACATGTCTCATTAATTCATCTCTTTTTGGATAATCATTTTAACGAAGAGAATTTTGCCGAACTAATCCATCTAAAAACTCTACCAAAATCGTATCTTTTTCATTTACTATAGGCCAACCATTACCAGAGCATAGCTTCTTTTCCTTTTTCACCCAATTAAATATTGTTTATAAAGTTTTAGTGCTCTATTAATGGGAAATGGACATATTGAGGGTTGCGAAACAGCCCAGGCTAAGTAGAGATAATCATCGCCGTATGAAGAGTTGATTTTTTTCCTCTACAGAACAGCGTCATCACAAGGTTCTGGGACCGTACCATCATTCCAACGGTCATCCCTGATACCGAAGCTATAGGTTAGTATTCAGTAATTGAATATTTTCTAGTAATTAAATGTGATTTCTGAACTAAAATAATTAAGAATGTACAGGATGAAGACAACAGAGAACACTCAGTTTTCCTCAATGCTGTAGAGCACACATGCACCATGCATGTCATCATTTGGTCACTGCAAATAAGAAACACCCCGTCTTTTCGTTTAGGTGCAATCCAATTTGTATAGCTTTCACGACGGTGAAAATGTTTGGTAAGTTTGCTGCATTGCGAAGGGTTTGGTCAATATGAAAGATACCAACCCGTTTAAACTCGCGATGTTTTTGGATAGGTGATTCGTAGTGGCGCGACAAAGGAAGGATGACCGAACATTAAATAACACAACCTTATTGATTGTGGTTCAAATGTATTCTCACTTTTCAGAATCTCTCGCCAATAAACTTGTGAAACAAGTTATCAGTGCTGCACAGAACCAACTCGAGAGGGAGCGCAGCCAGCAGGCACAGAACGCTCTTAACGAGGTAACTGGATGACTAAAAGCCTGTTCGGTTAGGTTCTTCTTAAAATGATGTAAAAGGAAGGGATAGTAAAAAATATGAAATGTATACTTCAGAATATTACAAGTGAATGGTTAATTCTAAATAAGATGCAAAATTGTCTATATATTAAATTTTAATGAAAATCGTATATACACTCTTTCTCATTATGCAAATGAATGAAATTATATCTTGCAGACATGCACGAAGATGGAGGATGTGGGTGATTTAGACGGTTAGTATAAATTTAATACACGCTCATTATACACTCCATTCACCAGGACAACAGAAGGTATATTTATCACTTCAATATCAGACTGTCCTATAGTTTGAAAACAAAATCCATATTCTGATTCTAAACAGCGTAATTTCAAGGCTGAAAATGGTTCTAAATGAAGCATGAAAATTGAATTGTCGATTTCTTGTATTTATTCATTGATTCGTCAGTTTGCGTGCTTTGTACAAGCTTGCAAACATTGGCATGCTCGTTTTGTACATGGCCATATAGACAAAAACAGGTGTGCCTCATATTCTTAAAGATACAACACATTTCATGGATTATTGTCCTACAATTCCACGATTTAAATATTTAACGCAAGAAAGGTAAGACCCCAACTTGGAAAAGCAAGGCACTCTGTTTGACTGGGAGATGTCCTTGGGAAAATAAACCTACAATGACCGTGAGTGGATTACTTGTTGGGGAATAGCCATTACAAGAAATTTTATTATTATTTTTTTTTTTAATTAATTTATAGCTATCCCATCCTCACTGACAACACTCATCCACTTTGCTGAATAATCCCGAACATATAGACTTTAAAAGTTGAAGCAGGTCTATACCAATATCATGGATATTGTCTTATGAATTAGGTATTTCGATTGTGGATGCTTACATTCTTCGTTGTAGCGAAAAGTTTGTCCCCAAGGATCACAAGTCCTATGTCGATGAAGATTCTCCTACTGTCCTTTTTTTTTAAATTTCTGCAGTATAACTGAGAAATCACGCAGATGTCACGCACAAAAACTGAGGTCAAAAGGTTAAACGTCAAGGTCGCTATGACATAAACTTCAATAACTGAGAAAATCATTGAAAATCTTTTGTCATTTGATATGTGGGAAAATAAAACGCAAAGAAAATCTAAGGTCACATGTCAAAGGCCCAAAAAGAAGACATTTAAAAGGTTTTGGTTGATACATTTAGTGGGACATGATATGCCATGTACCAACATTGAGGTCAATGCCATGTACCGACATTGGGTCAATGCCATGTACCAACATTGAGGTCAATGCCATGTACCAACATTGAGGTCAATGCCATGTACCAACATTGAGGTCAATGCCATGTACCAACATTGAGGTCAATGCCATGTACCAACATTGAGGTCAATGCCATGTACCAACGTTGAGGGCAATTGTACCAACATTGAGGTCAATGCCATGTACCAACATTGAGGTCAATGCCATGTACCAACATTGAGGTCAATGCCATGTACCAACGTTGAGGGCAATTGTACCAACATTGAGGTCAATGCCATGTACCAACATTGAGGTCAATGCCATGTACCAACATTGAGGTCAATGCCATGTACCAACATTGAGGTCAATGCCATGTACCAACGGCAATGCCATGTACCAACATTGAGGTCAATGCCATGTACCAACATTGAGGTCAATGCCATGTACCAACATTGAGGTCATAGATCAACGTGATTGTGGCCTGAAGGGAAATTATTGAAAAAGGTTAGGTTGCAATATTAAACTACTCCAGTTCAAGGAGGTGATCAAACTTAAGGAATATCTCAAGGTTATGGCAAACAAGTAACCTACTGAAGTCGAAAGGTCAAAGGTTAGGACCAAAAATCAGGAAATCACCGAAAAGCACATTATTGTTTGTAGATGCATTAATGGGAATCGATGTTTTGAGTACCAAGATTGAGGTAAAAAATAGCAACTCATTGAAGGGTGAAAAACAAAGACACGTAGATTTAATTTAATGACGTAACCCATGGTACTAATTGGGTTCTTGTTTTTTAATCCTCTGTTACATTGTCGATAAGTTTGTTTTTGTTTTTTTTTCAGATACGGAAATAGATCATTTCGTTGGCGATGTTCTGTTGGAAATTTCCAAAGACGTCTCCAGTGGTGTGGTCAGAGCCCTAACCCCAGCTCCTGTGGCTGCTTCTCCCAAGAGGAGCGTTCTCACCAAGGTTAGTTGTCCCACCTGTCATGAGCTTCGCTCATATAATCAGCATCTGTCCATTCTCTGTTCCTTCATCTCCTTGTGAAACAGAGTGAATGACTTTGGCTCAATGTTGATTGAGGAAGCGAATAAAAACTGCCGCTATAATGAAGGTTCTTCTGCTTCAGCGACTTCCACAATATCAACTATCCAATCAGATTCTGTAATTGCCACTTCCTGTTTGTCACTTATGGCAGACTTAACCAATCTTCTGACATCACTAGCACTTCCGGTGTATCTCCTGGTCCTATTGCGCAAGCCTCCCATTCACAGTGTGATAGTAACCAATGAACTTGGCTTAGGCTCTCGTTTATCAGCTGCTATCGTTCATACTGATACACCCTCTGTGTATTTGCTCGCACTATACTGAAACAAACTTATCCTACATAATATTTTCTTTCACAGGTAAAGAAACTACTTTGTATCTCCAGTGCCGAGGACATTGGAACCGAAACAGCCAATTTGGAAGAGAAGGTATACTGTCAAGCTGTTGTTATAATTTATTCAATTTGCCGTGACACATGCAGTATCCAAAATGATAGTTGACATAAACCACAGAGCCAACAATGGTGATAAGTATCATCAAACATGTGATGGCTTACATCCATAACCATATGTAATCAGAGGCAATTGACGATTATCACCAATGTTTGACGATAAACTGAACTCTTCACCATCTGGCATAACCATTAAATGGTGACAAAAAGTCTACATTACCAGTCCGAGCTTCCTTTATCTTCTTCTTTCACATCAGCCAAACGACGCTCAATATTTGACAGATTGACCGGCCAAACAACCTGTCCAATATTAATCGTCGTTTGTCTGGGGGGATAGAGGAAGCACGGATTAGGGCCTTATCACCATTAAATAGTGACGACAAAGCATCATCGTCATTGGCCCCAATACCATTAAATGGTGAAAATAAGGCCACATTTCCGCTGAATGGTGACAACAAGGCCTCTTCACCGTTGACTAGTGATGGCCCATCGCCATTTTTCTGGTTTTGTGGTCATTACGGGGATGTAGACCGGCAACAACCCTCTTATAAACAGTGCAGTCAACCGATCTTTGATGGAGAATATCATTTCGTTTTAATTTTGTCCGAAATACCATAAACAGGGGACACCGCTCATTGCTATAGTGAACAAAATTTGTCCGTATTTCGATAGTTTGAGTAAGTTTTCTCAAATACCAATGGTACTGGGGAACAAGTCTAAGAGCCTGTTGAGCCTAAGCTCTCATTTACGTTTTTAATATGTATTCATATATACGCTGATTATTGATTCTATTTAATTTCACAGAAATTTCCATCTCTGGATGTCACTGTGGCAGCCGCCGATGTGAAGACAAGTGCAGGTGAGTTCAAGAGAAGTCGGACGAAAGCAACGTTGTTAGCATATAACGCCCCCTCTTCAAATGATGAAGTAACATTGGGATTCAAATTTCTGTTTGCCCGAACAACAAAAAAACATGTCGATTTATTATATTTCCCATCGCTTGATCTCTTTGATCCTCTCACGTAGATATCTATATTGCAAGCTTGAATAAAAAGTCTACATAATTTGATAAAAAATTGATTTCAAAATAGCAGTGCCTAGATCAAATGATTTTTGTCTTAGCCAAAGATACCATCGACAAAGCTGCCACCGTTGTGATGTTACTGCAATGGATAGAAGAATTGAATACCAGATACAGATTTAAATTTTGACCATTCCTGATTAACGATCATTACACAACGAGGGAATGATTATCATCACGCGTTTCATCAGCATTGTTAATTTTATTGTATACATTCTTTCATTTGCGGTTTAAAAGGTATAACAAGATAAGCAAGGGAAAATATTCCATTTAGGTATCGCCCCAATGTTACCGTTAATGAATATTGAGGTAGCAATCGTTAAATAAGGTACAGGCTATGCATTGATTATGTTGTCATTTGATGTAGATTATTCATTCAAGGTTGCAACAAAAAATGAACTTAAATATAACTGTATTCAAATGCAACATGCAGTCTTTTATTTTTGTGCCAAATCTCTAATTTTCCGCAAAATTTGTGTTTATCAATCAGCGCCAGCTAATGATGCATTATACCTTTATTTACAGATGCTTATCCTGCGGTCAAAAAGGTCTCCTTTGGCAAGCGACTATTTAGACGACTGTTTGGATGCCGACGCTGAAATTGAAAATGTTCTAGTTTAGTCGGACTGATGGACTAGACGCTTGTATTTGTAACCCATACCTCGCATCACTAATGTCTGCTATTGTCTTTAGAACTATACCGATAAAACATTCCAGAATTTTCTACAGTTACATATGCACATTATGTACAATGAGCAGTTTAAACCCATCAGTGTATACAACAAGTTGATATATGTTTTCTTTTTGTTTAATGTACAATATTATCTAAATGGACATCACCTCGGACGATGTGCTGGCTTGTTGCGTGAAGGGGGGGAGGGGGGGGGGGCGAGTGGGGTCATTTGTATGCGATATGGAGATTACTATCAATCATGCTCATTATGTACAATGAGAAGTTTAAATCTATGATATCTTCTATACAGGCTGGGGTATTATATTTTCCAAATTCGCAATATTTCCTTAATGAACAACACCGTTTCGCTCCTTATCTATCACGGTGATATAGCTATACCTCATTGTAATCCTCGTTCACGATCACTGTTGATGTCTACAGTGTTAATCCGTATGATATAGGCACAAGACTGTCCGGGAGAATTTAGGTTTAGCTCCTTGTCAGTGTATTAGAATTGATAGTGGTCGATTTGTTTGGTTGCTGTAAGTCTCCAAAGTCATGGTATACAGTTAGGATACTCCTCTGGAATCTGGTGTGCGAATCTTTACCTTCTCATTAGATTCTATGTGGGATGTGTAAGAGTACAGTTACATCTCAGGCTGGCATCGATAGACGCCTCACTGTAAACAAGGCGTTCACTGTGGGACTCACCTGGTCCATGTACGTTAGAGTAATCTTCACTGGGATATGTCTGGTCAGGTTGATGGAAACACTCTGGTGATCAAGCCTTTCTCTATGACATTGTCCGAGAGAGAAGTGAGATATGAGAATATGAACCTGTACACAGTGAATGGGTACCTGCGGTACGCAACGAATATGCAGTAGTGAGTATATGTTATAGTATACACATGCGATGTGGATGTGCATTTCTGTGTCAGTGATGCACAACCAGTGTACCTTTTGTAAACAGTAGTATTGTCGAGTGTACATCGGCAACACGTATGATTACCCACCCAGGGTCAAAGGTTGCATTATCATCACCATGACCAAGAGAATCCATATCATATGCGACCAAAATGACTTAGGCCAGGAGATTTCCTACCTGTAAAATATCTTTACCAGCCAATACCAATATCTCACTTCTCTCTCGGACCATGTCATAGAGAAAAGCTTGGTCACCGGAGTGATTCCACCTTCCTGACCTAGACATAGCTCAATGAAGATTACTCTACCGTACATCAACCAAGTAAGTTCCATGCGAACGCCTTGTTTTAGAAGCAGACATCTCTCGATGCGAGGCTGAGATATAACCCATCTCTCAGATGCCATATCAGATATACTCATAGAGTGAAGATTCACACTCTCGACTCCAGAGAAGTATCATACAAAGTGAACCGCGACTGTGAAGAATTTTGCATAGATGAAACAACTGGGACACAATCAACCCCAATACAACTTCGAGTCAAGGGCTACAGTCCAAACCTAGATTTTCTCATCCCAGATAGCCTCACTATCCCACGTGCAATATTTTCTTCTTTCAGAGATAATATAAATAATCATAGGGAACAATTGGAAGAAATAAAAACCCCACAAGTCTTGTGCCTATATCATTGAGTTCAACAGTGATTGAGTTCAACAGCCATCATTCTGTGGCATTAAAAATTGAGTAAGTCGTAACGGAGTTTAACTCCATTCATTTGTATGCACTTTGTGCAAGACCTTCCATCAAATAACTATACGATTACTATTATGCATTTTATTTATTTACTGTACACTTATCGCAAAATAAAGATTCTCAATTTGAAGATCATGTTGTTGATTTCTATATGTACATTTGGGATTTGCTGCACCATCGTATGTACCCAAGTAAGGTATTGTCCAGTGACCTCTTATGAACTTCGATTGGCTGTAAGTTCTTTTTTTTGTGCAGTCAGAATCATGAACAGGCTGGCCAAGAGACCATCCGGGTTTTAGAGATCCCTGCGACCACTATTGACTTTCATCTTGTTACCTATATATCTCCAAACACTTTTCGGTCCTCCTTCACGTCTTTTCTTAAATATTCTGAGCGTTTCTAGTTACATCTGTAGCTGTTTCTTACTCTCTTGTAATCTACCAGGTTACTAACAGTGACTCCACAATACGGTATCCCTAAAAAGCCCTCTTGAACTTTTACTTAACCATGGTTTCTTCTTCCCATGTTTATTCAATGGTTTCTTTGGAACATGACTATCCACTCATTAAATTGCGGCAGAACACTATACAGAATATTTCAGCATAAAATACCTCAGCCCTTATGCCTAGCAGATTTGTAATACTCGGGAGCTAATTAATACAGTAGGCCCCACAAAGAGAACCGGACACAACACTTTGCCACGGGGTATACCGCTCTTCATGTCGCACGGCACTGTGGTGACCCGGTGGTAGAGCGCTCGCTTCGCAAGTTGCAGGTTCCAGGTTCCATCCCAGGTCGAGTGTTATCAAAGACTTAACCAGAGCCTATAAGATTTAATAGATATCTATTCCTAAGCAAGCATGCGTTTGAAACTATATAACATGAAGATAACACTACTGTGAGTATAACTCATGACAGTAGTGTGAACTCGACCATTCATGCTCGGATATGAATAAAGCCTATCATTAAGGCATTTTGTGTAAACAAGAGTTCTCATAAGCCTGGATATACTTCATTATAGCTGATTTAAGTTCAGTTTTGTGAATGAATTATTACTACCTGGCCATATTGTTGCGGAACATACTTCTTTCGACCCTGAAACACTTCGAAATATAGGCCTGAAATTTACTGACCCGGCACCATCAAAGTTTCACTTATAACCAAATAAAGGGACAGAGATTTATTGTCGTTCGTGATTAAAAGTTTTCCATCGGAATTAAATTTAGAAACACTGGCACTTATAGAAACACAGAAACACTTATAGAGTCTAGCAATTTATTGCTAACAGTCATCACCGAAAAATTCTCCTTTGAACTAAATCATTTAGAGGACAGGCAAGAAAACTCACCGCTGGTTTGAGAGAACATGCCAAAACATTGTCTGCTTTCGACAATGAGCAAAATATTCTTAACACTAAAACAATGGCCTGAGGAAACAGATAAGAAATGTATTGTCCATTAGCCATAAAAGATTTTCTTTAGACTGAGACAGTGGCCTGTTACTACAGGTCAGAAATTTATTGTCGCCCGTGATTGTTGAAAAAACGATGACCAAGGTTTTCCATCAGAATGAGATTTAAAGACACTGTCTTGAGAGAAGAGACAATAAATTTATTGATAATCGTCAACACCGACAAAGTTCTCCTTCGAGCTAAACTGAGAAAATCCAACCGGAAAATCATGCCGGAAAATCCAACACTGGTTTGAGAAAACATTGTGAAATCTATTGTCCATGAGCCATATCAAAGATTCCCGCTGAACTAAGACACTGGCTTGACAGTATACAGACCAGAACATTATTGTAGATATGTTCCTTTCACTTTTCAACAATCACAGGCGACAATAAATTTCTGGCCTGTAGTCACAGGCCACTGTCTCAGTCTAAAGAAAATTTGTTATGGCTAATAGACAATACTTTTTTTGTCTGTTGTCTGGGGCCATTGTTTCAGTGTCAAACATGTTTTTTATCCGTCGACCCCAAACGTTTTTGTTTGTGTAAATTAAACCTTCGATCATGTTATTTACAGGTGGGATCTATAAACGCACTTAAACGGCGCTCTTCTTTGTTCAATTAGGAACAATTTGACTCTACAACTGTCTCCTTTATATGTCGACGAGACACATCAAACTCAAATTATTTTTCCATATAGACGATATATTGGTTTATTCTCAAAAGTTTGAAGAGCAACTCACCGGTATAGAGAACGTCTTTATACGTTAACAGCAACATGGTTTAAAACTGATACTGTCAACACCTTAACTACACGAGACATACGGCTCGAAATCTAAGCAGACTCTTACATGATTCAGGTCGCCGAACACGATACTAAGAAAAATTGAAAGCTTAGATAAAAGCTCTGATTTGGGCACTCGTATCGTTGCTATGTTCAAAACTATGACAAATCGCAAAATGATTAAAATTACAACACATATAAGGGATGTGAGAAGAGGTGCCGACATACTGACTGCGTCATATGACTTCACAGAATAGTCTTCTGGTAAACCTATTCTAAAGCACATACCAAGAATCTAACGATTCCTGATATGTGTTGTATCTCAGGTACGCTTTTATTGTACCTGTTCATGTGGCAACATGGATGATATGACCACACGGCCCCTAGCACCGGCATAAGCGGTATTAGATACACATCTAGAGAGCTATGATGGAAATGCTCTGACAACTCGTATACTGGTAATTGGTGAGCTGTTTCGCTGACATGACACTCGAAGAGGTTACGGTCGCTGAAACAAGCATTAATATCCAATCCGTTTTACATAAATGATATACTCGCTGAGGTTAGCTCAACTAAACCGAATGTTTCATCCCTTACATAGAGATAAAACAGTATAATATAAAATAAATATTGATGAACGGTGTTCACAGCGAATGCTTTATTAATAACAATGGAATTCACCTGACTACCAGTGGTACAGAAATACTAAGATATACCCCATATTAAATAGGTCGTCTCTTAATCTCATGGCGGTGTCACAAACCACCAATGCTAGAAATAACAATGTTACATAATTACATATTTGACAATAAGTTTGACAATAATATCACAATTATTCCCGCTACATCTAAAGTAGATTGGTGATATCACATAGTACACTATAGGCAAATCTAGGCCTACGTGTCGTTGTGCTAAACGGATAACCCGGTAGGTCAATAATCATTATCTAAGCTGGGTTTTGCCGTCCACGTTCTGGGTCTTTCAACTGTCTTTTGGGCATTGTCCTGAGTTACAGACTAAATCTTCAAAAATGTTTTGCGGATATCTATGGTCTGGACTAGCCAGGAGAAATTAGTAAATAAATTCGAGAGCATGATCAAGTTCATGAGACGAAAACATATTTAGAAACTATGATGGGTGATCAAAATCATTAGTCTTTCTCCGTTCTCTTCAACTACTTGCTTGAATACGAGGAATGTAATTCATTGCGTCTAATCGGCATTAAGGGCGCAGAGGACGTTCATTCCCTAGCCCTTATAGGTCCATGACGTAGAGATGTGGTGAATTGTTTACAACAGGATGAATTTCCTAGTAAAAGTACCCAGACACCTCGAAGCATGGTAAAAGTCAACACAATATTGGTCTCTGACACAACAGATCCATCTGTGCGTATTACTGGCGGCTCGATTGTGGGGTGGGACTCACAAAAAAGTGGGCCGTTTGGATTTAACCGTTGGAGAGCGCAAAGTGCTCCTGGGATTCTGAAACCTGCGCTGTGGAACCTCCCAAAATTCACTCGTAGTCACTTTCAACAATAAGGCAAACTTGTAAACGCATTATAGATGAACCTTCGAAAATACTATCCAAAACACGGTGACACCCTATTTTTATTACATAATCAGCAACAATTATTTGTGTCTAATATCATATAAAATAAAGGGAACATTTGACATGAAGTTTGATTTGATGAGCTTCAAGCAATCTTCAACAGTCAACTTTGTTATTAAGTCATACACGTGCATATGACTGCTATATTTTTATAATGAGTAAACCTATTTTTTCTTCACATATTATTTTTTCTTAACCTTACGAATAAATACTGGAATTGAGAAAAAAAATTCAACCTCTAGAAATTAACGTCCTCTACTTCCTTTTGACCTCTGCCAAACCAATTCAGCCAAACAAACGTAAACGACTGTCTAATCCCCCTAGGAATCCCGAGTCATTAAGAGCTTATCTATTGACTACGGACGAGCATTTCAATAACTGTCATTGTAGGCTTCCTCTTTATGAAGTTCCAGTGAACCGAACATCGTCCTGAGCCTTGAACAGATTCATCACAGATAGCTAACATGAGCATGACGTCACCATCATTCAGACTAGAAACCTCGACTAAAATATATGGATAACATATTATATGTACAAGCATTGCAACCATTTTGACAAAGTGGAAACTATTTGGAACAAGAATTCATCGACAATAACTATTCATAACCAACCATGCATCAGAAGAAATATTGTGTATCGGGTATTCATTACGTGTTTAACTAAACTCATTAGCAGTTAACCATTTTGCCGGTGACATCTTTTGTTCTTTCCAGGATTCTCAATGTGCTTTGACCTTATCAGCAATTGGCTTCATCTTCGTCATTCAGTTTATTTGGTTTGTTTTTATTTAATAGTCTCAGTCTACAGCAACAGATCAAGAGAAACGACTTGGACACACGTTAAGCCACAATTCTCCCTCTTTCTCTCTCTTCCTCTCTCTCTCTCTCTCTCTCTCTCTCTCTCTTTCTCTCTCCAAAGATACCAACGATAGAAGAGATTGCAAGAGAGGTGGGTAACCATGTGACATACATCTATTTCCAGCCGAGATGAAACTACATACGCATGTAGGATATTCTGAGAGAGCGCTAGAGGGCCCCAGGTATAATAAGATCTCATATTGGGTTCTCTATTATGCCCACTCTCGACGGTATTCGTGGTGAAAGTAGACTCGTGATGAGACGACGTGTTTATAGGAGGCATTTAATGTTGGGTTCTCTTTTAGGTCCTTTCTTTGAGTTGCAGGGGGGGGGAGGGGGTTGATTGCTTTGAGAAGTAGATGCAGATGAGCTCGAACTAAATCCGTATGTGAGGGGAGAGCTATTGCTGTTATTAATTTCACCTTCACTTGCGGTTTTACTGCTGATATCCGAGGAAGAATATCCATGCAAGACGTCTTCCCATCGTGAGTGGGAGGGTGAGTATAGCCTAGAATGAATAATTTTTAGGAATCCAAGTCCTCTCAGTATGCCTAGAGACCATTAAAGTGGGGAACGACCAGTGGTGTTCAATCGTCGTTAAAAACTTGGTTACCCCGCACAAGAAGCTTGTCAATTTGTTTTATCCTCCCAAGTCTTTCCGTAACTTATCGTTTATTTCCTGAAGCACAGAATAATGTGGTTGTGACAACTACTTTACACAAAGTGCTCATCGATGAAGGGTTCATACATCGCGTTGTATAAATTTGCCAAAGGTGATGTCAATCCGCTGCCAAGCAGCCAAAGTACCGCCCACTTTTCAAGCTACACCAATCAAACCCTTGAACCTCTTCCACATGAAATCGACAATCTCGTGCTCATTTGTCTGCAGTGTGACGTCAGCCTTTACAGAGGCGAAGGAATCGTATATGATGGTAATGAACATGCTCATTAGGCCAATATATACGACTAAGACAAACATAAAGAAGAAAATTGGTCCGAGAACTTTCTGGGAATCCTGCATCTCATTGAAGTCGAACTTTCCCAAAGACATGGCGAAATTGGACTCGATAGACGAGACAAAGTTATCGTAGGTGACCATGGTACTGCCAAACAGCAGATAGGCGAGCTGGCAAAATGCCAAAAAGTAGATGACGAACACTACGCTGAAGTTCTTGAGATCTTTCGTGGCCAATCGTATTGTATCACCGAGAAGGTTCATCCTTCTGTTGAACTGAAGCATCTTCAAAAATTGAATAGTTGCCAAGAAGACACAGCAGCCGACCATGTATCCAAACGTCTCGTCATATAGTGCTAAGGATTGGAAGTTTACGAAATCGGCTGAAAAGACAAAATAATTCGAAGATAATGGATTGTATAAGTCGATAGCTTACAAGATCAGATGAGTTGGTGTTTGGAGATTTCGGAAAATGTTCCTGCACATTATCTTTCCAGAATCTCCTAGAGTTTGCAGTTATAGTTAGTCCGTATCATCATTCATTCAATCATCAAGGCCTGAACTAGGACTAAGTAGATATATATGATTATGATGATGATAAGTGGATATATATGATAATAACAGAACTAGGACTAAGTAGACGTAAGAACCAGGACTAAGTAGACATATATGTTGCTGGAGCTGAGAGGGTGCAAATGAAGCCATTGACTAACCTGATCCGGATGCGTGTAGTTCACTAATAGCCAAGCTCGCAAGGACGTGTTTGAAGGCGTACATAACGATGCAGGCCACACTGAACGCCAGCAGGGCGAACTCCAAGACGCTCCAGAAACTCTGGAAATACTTCCACTTTTCTTTCTTCAGCTTGCGCAAGGCGTGGATCAGGAAATACAGGGTGAAGCAAGCAAAGATGATCTCGAATATCAGAACAATGATTCCGAATGCTCCAATATAGCTGAACAATCGAAAAACCTGTCGAAAAATAATATGGATATGTAAACATATTTATTACACTGTCGATATCACGAGAAGAGAGTTGCTCAATCCCCTGATAATAGGCAAATAACGTGACTGGTTTGAATGAGCACACGGCCCTAGATGAGATGAAGTAGAAATTGAAACACAAACATTACATAGAATTTTAATATATCCATTAGCATAAAACGTTAAATTTTGATGGTCTCACTTCGAAACAGTGGAATTGAATAATGCTTCTTAAAACGGTCCACTTGTGTAATAGTTTCGGGCTAAAACGCCTCGTTCTCTTCTTTGTAGGCTATGAAGATCGGATATAACTAGAAAAATGATTGACGATCTGCTGGTTCGAACCCCAATATATTTCTATCAAATATTTCAATAATGTTATGTATTTTCCAGTGATTGTAATATATAGGTGAATATATATGCGTAGAAATAATACCATGAAAAGTTGTATAAGATATAATTTTCAACAAATGCCTTAACCTTCAGACCGTGGCCAGCGGGTATCAATCAGCTATATTTAACTTCACCTGAATCGATATCCTTTGCAAATTGATTCAAACATAGCAAGTGTTTCAGGATCTCACTGTTACCTATTGCTTGATAACGCAGATATAATCTTTTATGAAACGTCACCAGAAGTTAGAGTTGGTTTCCAGTCTAGTTTAGTTCTGCCAGTTTTAACATATGTCACATAGAGTGTTACATAGTAATTCAATAGAGATTGTTACACATGACTCGGGGTATCGTCTCACTGATGACGAGGTTATTCCATTAGAACGAGGAGTTTATATATTTCCTACTCAGTAAGGTGTGCATATATGTAGAACAGATTTATTTGCACATTTACGCCACAAAGACCAAAGGCAATACAACAAAAACATACATATTGAGCATGATAAATAAACAACGAACTAACACGATTAGAGGCCCCAATGGCACCCTATCTAGATATGCACAAACCAAATAATCAAATGACGGTTTAAAAAAACGACAGACAAAAAGGGCACATTTCAAAAGTCGAATGTTGACAGTGTTGAAGATTTACCGGCTCAAACAGACGTGTGGAGATTTTCCCACGCAAACTTGTCCAAATCATTCAAAATGCATAAAATTTACCTTGATGTCGGCCTTTCGTAATGCACTTCCGGTCTCTATGAATTCCACAAGCATCGTAATCGAGCCGAATAGGTTAGTGTTTGGGTTATAGACGGTGAATTCCAAGAATACCGCTCGTGTTTTCACGTCCAGCCACTTATTCTCTCTCAGGCCCTGGATCAGCTTCAGTGTTCTCTCCTTAGTCCGCTCAAAGTTAGCCACATAACCGCCACCTTTATATAACACCAGAGCTCCGTAATACGGAGCGTTCTTCAACTCTATGGAGTTCTGATAGTCCCACGGAGAATCCTTTAGAGTGACTTCAGCCACGGTCTCGTTTTCGTCTGCCACCTCCTTCCAACCGGGATAGTAAGTCTTGGTGTCATCTGCTGTCCAGTCATATTCACTACGACAGGTTGGAATGATGGTTGACATGGACCCCGGGATGGTACAGGTGTCTGGTGAGAAAAAAGACAATGTAGAATGCATGAAGAATGCATGTAAGCCATGGTTAATTCATAAGTCATTGAGTTATTATTAACCTGTATGTATCGCACGGTAAACAATTGTGACGAGCTGTTTTCATGACAAGGAATAGTTCCACGATTTAGTTACATGCACCTATAAATGATATGCTAACCATTTCTCCCTCCTTCGCACCTAGAAACAATTTCTGACAATAAGTGTAGCATTTTCTTGATGAGACCCAAGCTGAATATCACTATTATAGGCAGTGTTTACATTCCGGTTTATGAGAGATAAGTGTGAATTATACAGGAGGACAGCGACTCCGAAAATATTATCGGAAAGCATTATGTACATCAATATTTCAACATAGGAACTGGTACTATCTTACACAAGTTTGTAAATCGATTGTCAGGCTGCTTACTACTTGTATTCTGTCTATAGTCGGAGTAATCATACGATATTACATCGCTAATATGAGCCTAGATGAGTGAGACTATAAGGGATCCTTCACCATGATATATACAATTTATTTAGACACCCCAGTAACTAGTACAGTAACGGTTCTCTGGTCGCTAGGCCTTATAACTCTAACTTCAAGGGGATTTTTATAACAACGCGAGAAGTCATTAATCAGGTATAGACTCATCATTTCTTAAAAACTGACAGAGCCTGATCTCAAAATGATATTTGGGAAGTTTTTGGCTTCTAAGGGACTCACCTTCCTTAATACGCATTTGCCTCAGTCGTCCAATACCGACACGTCTTGATTCTAAATCATAAATACATCGTTTGTCCCACCATTTTAGTCTGGAACCGTTCACCCATTGGTCAGCGTACAACTGGGGCATCAAAATGGTCTCTGTCCAGTCCCAATAATCCTCCACTGTGGAAATCTGTATGAATAATAATAATAACCGTTATCTTGCTCTCATATAATCACACAATACAATACAATACAAACTTTATTTAAACTACAATACATGCAACGCTAGCTCGGTAGAGCTAATATATCTGAGGTTAAATAACAGTAAAAATAAATTTAAAACAGCGATGAAGGTAAAAGCAAAAAGGGCAAAAAACCCAGTAGCATAGTAAATCTTAGATTTTACAGAAGTGGCATTTACATGCATCACCCGTCCACGTTTTTATTAACCTCCTGAAAACTTTAAAGTCAGTTGTTTCCCGGAACTGATCTGGTAGTCCGTTCCATATTTTGGCACCGAAAGTTTTGAAGTGTAACCCAGAAGTTACAGTTCTGACATGCTGTTCCAAAGATCCAAAGAAAGATGAAATTATGATCTGATATGCAAAGAGTGCTTGGTTTCCAATCTCCCTAAAACCGCATGAAGCCAATATGACCTTCACATCGTTCTTGTAGACTTTGAGTTATTATATGACATGCACGTGTTCATATATGTACACTGCTTAATGCTTATGTTGAGGATCAGCCGCGGATACAAAATTGGTTCATCCCTCGTGGATATGGGTCATCACATCGGGTCACCAAAATGTAGACAAACAGGTAGGGAACAATAATAACATTTACATAGGCGAAATTCCTTCAGCTGTTACCTTTGTCAAGCCAACAATGAATTTCTTCGACTCAGCACAAAAAGCTGTGTTTGGTACAGATAAATAGAATTTCACATTGTAGAATCAAATGTGACGTAAAACAGCGTCGATGATCTGTTTTTGTTTTTCGTATACATTTCAGCATGGAGTTTTAATATATCTATAATATGACACCTTGAACCAAAATGATATTGCGATGCAATATCACGGATATGGTGACAATAAAAACTAATATTAGATTCCCTTTGATCAACGTCAATATCAACGTATCTAGTCCTTCGTCTAGAACGTTTATCACTTTATGTACTGGGCCTACCGTGTGGAATGACTGCCGATTACTGGTGGTGGTGAAGATATTTCTCAGGTTATTGGTGTAAGTGAAGGAGAGGCTGTCCCTGGTCTGGTAGGAGATGAAGAAGAGCACCAAGACAAAGAATCCGTAGATGATGATCTCTTTAATGATCACCTCCATCTTCATTTCCTTCGCTCGGAGTTCCCTGGCCGCCTCCAAAGCTTTCATATCGGGCGGCTGAAGCTCTTCGGCCGCCATCTTCCTTTGAAGCATTATCGCTGAAAAAAATCAAAGCCGACAATTACCGAAGCGCCATCATGTCATCATTCAGGTTGATGATCATATTGTTCTCCTTGCTTATAGGACCAAAAATGCTATGGAACAGGCTGTTAAATTAAACTATTAAACTATCAGAAAAAAAATAATTCTCCTCAAAACTTTTTATATGTTTTGCTGTCAGTTAATAGTGCACAAGTACCAATACGGTAATCATACGTCGACAATGAATTGACGCCAGAATGTGACAAACGTGTATTACCAGACCAACACAATTCCGCCTTTCTCACTTTAATCCTTAGACAAAAAGTTTCCGATTCTTACTATTCCGCTACTTCCTATGGCTACAGCATGGAGAATAACTACTCCGCTCCTTCCTATGGCTACAGCATGGAGAATAACTACTCCGCTCCTTCCTATGGCTACAGCATGGAGAATAACTACTCCCTCCGGCTCAGCTGGAGAATAACTATTCCGCTCCTTCCTATGGCTACAGCATGGAGAATAACTATTCCGCTCCTTCCTATGGCTACAGCATGGAGAATAACTACTCCGCTCCTTCCTATGGCTACAGCATGGAGAATAACTATTCCGCTCCTTCCTATGGCTACAGCATGGAGAATAACTACTCTGCTCCTTCCTATGGCTACAGCATGGAGAATAACTATTCCGCTCCTTCCTATGGCTACAGCATGGAGAATATTTTTAATCAGTGATAACTGGATTATTTTCGACTATAACTTGCCAAAATTTTCACCAGTGTAAGTATAATGGTCCTTTCTTGGAATACAAAGATCATTTGAAGCAAATTTACCACCAGTTATTTATAGTAGTCGCGTGTCAATGTATATGTCGGTGCGCTGGCTTAAATCTTTTATCTAATAATTAAAGTGAAAAGGGTGGACTGCATGGATTACTTTCCAGGTAAGAAACCCACAGGACATGTTGGTGAATAGAGATGTCGAGACTTCATCATTTTTGCGTCCAGTTTTATATTTTCCAGAATCATTCTGGCCTAGTTGTAAAGAAGTAATCCTTACCTAGGAATGGTACTTATTTCTCTCTAGTATCGTACTCGGTGAATATATGGAGTGTGCCTCTAGAACTGACTGAGAGCTTATTAGATTTAAACACACCTGGACCTAGATCGATGATCACCAAATTGAACACAAAGATATTCTCATAATTGTTTAATTCATCGCTAAATTTTCTCCTGTTGTCCCATTTATCACGGTACTTCCTTCTGACCTCATTTCCACTTATATCTTACCAGTGATATTTTCTTGTGTCTTCGACAGAAGTTCCTCGTCATTTGCGGCATGTGCTTCTTCTTCCATTCCTTCCTCTTCGTTGATTTCTGGTTTCTTCAGGATACAAGCCACAAAAGCTACGATGAACAGAACCTGCCCATATCAAAATACAAACACGTGGTCACAATCTAGCACCATTCCTTTTCCTCAAACTGATATGAGTATCAGAAGCACAATAAATATTTTTTGCCTTGCTGGCCTGGTAACCCAACAACCTGGTTTTACGGAAGTGTGATATTCGAGAGATCCGTTCATCTTTGGTGAATAAATAAACACAACGCTAAACAGAAGAAAATATAAGTGACCAACTGTCTGGCTCTATCATTTTCGATAGAAAATTTCTGGGTTGCCACTCTTATAGATACGGTATCATTATAGTCACGAGTGTCATTCGGATTGTGACATACATCGCATTACGAAAATACAGATTATAGTGATCCGAACTTCTATAGGCTGCAATCAGCTTACAGTGATAAAATAAAATAGCCTTCAGAATACATCCATCACCGGTACTACACAGACAATTATGACCTAAGCGTTGCGGAGACTGGAATAATATATACCAGTACATCAACGTAAAGTAAACCACCCACCTTTATAGGTTGAATAACGACAACGGATTGGAAAAATGACATAAAAAAGGTCACCAGCCAATCGTTAGCCTTCTCGGCTCCCCACTCTAGACTGTAGAGAATCGTGAAAAACGCTGAGAGAGACACGCTCAGGAATACCACTACAACAGATACAACAGAACTGTTATATAATACTGTAATATGTGCCAGTACAGACGGATAAGGATCATACAAAAGAAATGTCAAGGGGTGAGTTCACTGATAAATATACTAGGATTTCGAAAACATGTGTATCTAAGTTTCCGTTCATGTTTCAACCATGAGGTGCAGCTGTTACAGGGTGAAGATCAGTGGGTCCGTTTGTCCCCTCTCGATGCCAGAGAATCCCCAACGTCATATCCATGTTCTATTGTTCAAGGATGATGGCGCCATAGGAATATATCCTTAGATAATAATGTAGGGAACAGAAATGTACTTATGTACCAGCCTTAAAATCTCGGCCAGGGTATGTACGACCACAGTAGATACTATAATAATATTTGCAAAACAGATGATATTCGGTTTAAATGAATCTTGTTCAATGTCACTTACAAAGCCAGGCAATGTAGATAACCCAGTGGGGAAAGGTGGTCGCTTTCTTCTTCTTTTTCTTTCCCGTCTTCTGTTGAGCTTCAGCTTCAAGGGCAGCTTCGAGAGAATCATTTTCATATTTTCTTTGATGGAAATTGAGAATATGTCGCATGCTATTCTTGAATTTGTCTTTCTTGGATTTTTCCTTTTCAATGTCGCCCCAGCTGTTCGGAGGATTGTGGACGCTTTTCCAACGGTATTTCTGCGATTTCTTAGATACCTGCTGGTTGGTTTGAATGACCGTGTTCCTCTTGGGACGGCACTTCCGGAAGATGGTCACTAGAAGGAAACTGACCGGAAACACGATCATCGTCGAAGCGAAGCTTATGAACACTTGCTGGAGAGTGAAGGAAAATGGGCCGATGCGCAGGGCTGTGACGTCATTTCCGGTTTCCCCTGTCTTGAACCACATGGCATTGGTGATCATAGTCAGGAACAGAAGAGATAAGCAGCAAGATATTCTTTGACAACGAGTAAACTTGCTCCTGGTTGGGCGAGAGAAAACGGAAAACCACAAGTGCTCGTTAGAGAGCTTCTTACGGACGTTGGACGAGAATAGATGTTTGAAGTTGATGAGGTCTTCAAGACCCGCAACTGGAAGGATTCTCTCTACTAGCCCGTCATCTTCTTCAACAGCCAACCAACGGTCACACAGGAAGAAGTGTCTGCAAAAAAAGTAAGAATTTTAGATTATTATTTTGTTCGGGACACATTTACCGTCTTGCTGATAGGTTATAAGTATGCAAATATAAATGCCTCCATATTATATTTGGAGCTTTCTGACAGGACTTAAGCGTTCCAAATGTAGCAATGTGCCGATACGATGTACATGTACATGGAGTATATACTCTCATAAGCAAATGATCATGGACTTGTAATCTACAGCTGTCTTTCCAAACTCCGTTCAAAATACACGGCATACCCCGTTTATAAGCAACGGCTGAGACTCCATTCAAACTTTGATCTTAGTCTTACGTTGGATAGAATAAACCCCCCTAAACCAAACTATCATCAGTGAAATAATATGAAGGATAAGGGAAGCAGTATCAGTTACTATAATACAATGAGTTACTGGGACTGTATCGTGATTCCTATACTCACCTTTCTCCGGTCTGCAGATCGATGACTTCTATCTGGTCAAGGAACCAGCCCTTTTGTTTCCCCTTGCCCGAGTTGTCGTGCCAAATACGCAGAAAGGTGAGAGGACCAAGACCCGACTCCACGCTTAGTATGAAATTCTGAATGGTACCTCGGCCATAATGCTGTGAAATATCAGTATATTTGAATTGCACAATATGAACATCGTTAACTTCATAATTAAGGTATGTTATAACCATGAGGAAACTACAGCGTCAATGTCAACAGGAAGCTGTCAGCTATAACTCTTATTTCATACCTAATCAATCTGTAGGTCAATATCATTGAAACTTGTAGACCGTGACTGCCTTACATGTAAATAGACTGTATTCACGGATATTAATTCATGCACGATTCATGTATTTATTTATTTATTTATTGTTTATGTATATATTGATGTACTGTTGCAAAACACGATCGCCGTGAGCAAGATCTCCATGTGTTAATATGAACATTACAACACATATAAGGGAAGTGGGTAGAGGTGCCGACATACTGGCAGAGCCACATGACTTCACAGTATAGTCTTCCGATTAACCTATTCTAAAGCACATACCAAGAATCTAACGATTCGTGATATGTGTTGTATCTCAGGTACGCTTTTATTGTACCTATTCATGTGGCAACTTGGATGGCATGACCACACGGCCCCTAGCACCAGGCATAAGCGTTATTAGATACAAATCTAGAGAGCTATGATGGAAATGCTCTGACAACTCGTATATTGGTAATTGGTGAGCTGTTTCGCTGTGACAACTCGTTCACTGGAGATTGGTGAGCTGTATCGTCGTCAGATGAAAATGACGGCATTTAACACAAAAGACTAGTCGGTAAGGCCCGATGTCGACCCAGCATCAACTTCCCACAAATGCCAACATATATCAAATACCAAAATCACAATCAAGGTCTTTCTGGGATACAGATACCCAGCTAACGATTTGGAGACTCTTTATATGGATTTGACGAAGGAAACATCACGAAATCTTGACAACACCAGTGAAAACTGTTGAGTGCTTCTCTGTTGAAAGAATTAGCATGTGATATTGGTGTTCTATATCTGATAGTGTTCGGTGAATTAGAACTTTCGATTATGGACACAGAAATTATTTATGGATGACGGGTTGCTAATGATTTTCGTTTCTGACGTTTTATTACTCTGGTAACGAATACATTAGAGATATTCCTTACCATGACGACGATACAGCTCACCAATTTCCAATGTACGGGTTGTCACAGCGAAACAGCTCACCAATTATCAGTATACGAGTTGTCAGAGCATTTCCATCATAGCTCTCTAGATTTGTATCTAATACCGCTTATGCCGGTGCTAGGGGCCGTGTGGTCATATCACCCAAGTTGCCACATGAACAGGTACAATAAAAGCGTACCTGAGATACAACACATATCATGAATCGTTAGATTCTTGGTATGTGCTTTAGGTCAACCAGAAGACTATTCTGTGAAGTCATGTGACGCGGTCAGTATGTCGGCACCTCTTCCCACTTCCCTTATATGTGTTGTAATTCTTAAGTAATAATGACTATTAGACTTGTTGACCCGAATAACAATGGGTTATACATGATTCAAGGTTAATTCACCTTCCGTTTGCCATCACTCAGTCGTCTGACCCCTGTATCGTTGTCGTCACCGGACAAGATGAAGCTGATCTTGGAGTCGGTGCCCGCTGATTTCTTCATACCTGTGTGGACGGAGATCTGGTAATGGTACGTATCACTGGGTAGGTTGTCTTCCAATGGAGTAGCTCCCCACTGTAACAGAAAACAACACAGAATACCAATATATATTTATACAATGTTTACTTGCACAAACAAATATTAAAACGCAACATTAAAAGGGCGGTGGAAAACGATGCCGGCGTACTGACAATGAGTCATATGACCCCACAAACAAATATACTGACAGCATATTTCTAAAAACATTGCAATAACCGAAAGTGATCCCTGAGATGATCTGTATCACAGTGATCCCTGAGATGATCTGTATCACAGTGATCCCCGAGATGATCTGTATCACAGTGATCACTGAGATGATCTGTATCACAGTGATCACTGAAATGATCTGTATCACAGTGATCCCCGAGATGATCTGTATCACAGTGATCCCCGAGATGATCTGTATCACAGTGATCCCCGAGATGATCTGTATCACAGTGATCCCCGAGATGATCTGTATCACAGTGATCACTGAGATGATCTGTATCACAGTGATCCCCGAGATGGTATCACAGTGATCCCTGAGATGATCTGTATCACAGTGATCCCCGAGATGATCTGTATCACAGTGATCACTGAGATGATCCGTATCACAGAGATCCCTGAGATGATCTGTATCACAGTGATCCCTGATATGATCTGTATCACAGTGATCCCTGAGATGATCTGTATCACAGTAATCCCTGAGATGATCTGTATCACAGTGATCCCTGAGATGATCTGTAGCACAGTGATCCCTGAGATGATTTGTATCACAGTAATCCCTGAGATGATCTGTATCACAGTGATCCCTGAGATGATCTGTATCACAGTGATCACTGAGATGATCTGTATCACAGTAATCCCTGAGATGATCTGTATCACAGTGATCACTGAGATGATCTGTATCACAGTAATCCCCGAGATGATCTGTATCACAGTGATCCCTGAGATGATCTGTATCACAGTAATCCCCGAGATGATCTGTATCACAGTGATCACTGAGATGATCTGTATCACAGTAATCCCTGAGATGATCTGTATCACAGTGATCACTGAGATGATCTGTATCACAATAATCCCCGAGATGATCTATATCACAGTGATCACTGAGATGATCTGTATCACAGTGATCACTGAGATGATCTGTATCACAGTAATCCCTGAGATGATCTGTATCACAGTAATCCCTGAGATGATCTGTATCACAGTGATCACTGAGATGATCTGTATCACAGTAATCCCCGAGATGATCTGTATCACAGTGATCACTGAGATGATCTGTATCACAGTGATCCCTGAGATGATCTGTATCACAGTGATCACTGAGATGATCTGTATCACAGTGATCACTGAGATGATCTGTATCACAGTGATCCTCGAGATGATCTGTATCACAGTAATCCCTGAGATGATCTGTATCACAGTGATCACTGAGATGATCTATATCACAGTGATCCCTGAGATGATCTGTATCACAGTGATCCCTGAGATGATCTGTATCACAGAGATCACTGAGATGATCTGTATCACAGTGATCACTGAGATGATCTGTATCACAGTGATCACTGAGATGATCTGTATCACAGTAATACCCGAGATGATCTATATCACAGTGATCCCTGAGATGATCTGTATCACAGTGATCACTGAGATGATCTGTATCAGCGATCCCTGAGATGATCTGTATCACAGTGATCACTGAGATGATCTGTATCACAGTAATCCCTGAGATGATCTGTATCACAGTGATCCCTGAGATGATCTGTATCACAGAGATCACTGAGATGATCTGTATCACAGTGATCCCTGAGATGATCTGTATCACAGTGATCCCTGTGATGATCTGTATCACAGTGATCCCTGAGATGATCTGTATCACAGTGATCGCTGAGATGATCTGTATCACAGTGATCCCTGAGATGATCTGTATCACAGTGATCCCTGAGATGATCTGTATCAGAGATCACTGAGACAATCTGTATCAGTGATCCCTGTGATGATCTGTATCACAGTGATCACTGAGATGATCTAAATCAGTGATCCCTGAGATGATCTGTATCACAGTGATCACTGAGATGATCTGTATCACAGTGATCCCTGAGATGATCTGTATCACAGTGATCCCTGAGATGATCTGTATCACAGGGATCCCTGAGATGATCTGTATCAGAGATCACTGAGACAATCTGTATCAGTGATCCCTGTGATGATCTGTATCACAGTGATCACTGAGATGATCTAAATCAGTGATCCCTGAGATGATCTGTATCACAGTGATCACTGAGATGATCTGTATCACAGTGATCCCTGAGATGATCTGTATCACAGTGATCACTGAGATGATCTGTATCACAGTGATCCCTGAGATGATCTGTATCACAGTGATCCCTGAGATGATCTGTATCACAGTGATCACTGAGATGATCTGTATCACAGTGATCCCTGAGATGATCTGTATCACAGTGATCCCTGAGATGATCTGTATCACAGTGATCCCTGAGATGATCTGTATCAGAGATCACTGAGACAATCTGTATCAGTGATCCCTGTGATGATCTGTATCACAGTGATCACTGAGATGATCTAAATCAGTGATCCCTGAGATGATCTGTATCACAGTGATCACTGAGATGATCTGTATCACAGTGATCCCTGAGATGATCTGTATCACAGTGATCCCTGAGATGATCTGTATCACAGTGATTCCTGAGATGATCTGTATCACAGTGATTCTGAGATGATCTGTATCACAGTGATCCCTGGGATGATCTGTATCACAGTGATCACTGAGATGATCTGTATCACAGTGATCCCTGAGATGATCTGTATCGGTGATCCCTGTGATGATCTGTATCACAGTGATCCCTGAGATGATCTGTATCACAGTGATCCCTGAGATGATCTGTATCAGGGATCCCTGTGATGATCTGTATCACAGTGATCCCTGAGATGATCTGTATCACAGTGATCCCTGAGATGATCTGTATCAGTGATCCCTGTGATGATCTGTATCACAGTAATCCCTGAGATGATCTGTATCACAGTGATCCCTGAGATGATCTGTATCAGTGATCCCTGAGATGATCTGTATCACAGTGATCCCTGAGATGATCTGTATCAGTGATCCCTGTGATGATCTGTATCACAGTAATCCCTGTGATGATCTGTATCACAGTAATCCCTGAGATGATCTGTATCACAGTGATCCCTGAGATGATCTGTATCACAGTGATCCCTGTGATGATCTGTATCACAGTGATCCCTGGGATGATCTGTATCAGTGATCCCTGAGATGATCTGTATCACAGTGATCCCTGAGATGATCTGTATCACAGTGATCCCTGTGATGATCTGTATCACAGTGATCCCTGTGATGATCTGTATCAGTGATCCCTGAGATGATCTGTATCACAGTGATCCCTGAGATGATCTGTATCACAGTGATCCCTGGGATGATCTGTATCACTGATCCCTGAGATGATCTGTATCAGTGATCCCTGTGATGATCTGTATCACAGTGATCCCTGAGATGATCTGTATCCCAGCTACACTTTTATTGTAGCTGTTGACCACACGTCCCCTAGAACCGGCTTGAGTGGTATTAGATACAAATATTTCAGAGCGATGAGGTAATATCCCTATCAAGTCATCTGTTAGGAAATGATGAACTATGTGGGCGTCAGATAGTCAAAAACGGCCCAAATGGAGTATTTCTTGAATGCAAGTTAATATTCAGAACAAATACCTGTGAGGTCCAATGTCAACCAAGCGATTCATTCTCCACCATATTTACAAGTCTTAAAACTACAATCACAATGATGTGCAGAGGGCAAGCCTCGAAACGTCCACAAGCAGAATTTCACCATTTACAGGCAACAATTAAACGCAGCAATGAAAGAGCGGTGGGAAACGATGCCGGCCTATTGACAAGAAGTCGGATGATTCCACAGACAAATATACTGACGGCATATCCGAACATATGGACGAGTGCGAGCGAACGTCGTCAATGGTAGACAAAGTGTTGGTTATACTCTCCCATGCTTGAGGTATCCATTCCAAATATATCGTGTATATAATTCGACGTCTGCTGCACCAAGACAGAAGTAGACTATTGGCGGAACGAGTGGCCCTACTTTGATAGAGCTGAACATCCGATTAAATCATATATCTACTTCCATCTTAAGCTCATTTGTTGTTCTCGCATTACTATTTGTCTGTTCATAGAAACAGCCATAAACAAAAGCATATAACTGATAAACCAGTCTATTTCAAAATGCCATTTCATAAAAATACCGGTCACTGATCAGGGTTACTACACAGCAACGCTGTGCTGTATGTATTTCAAGGAAACCTGTCCATCGATTTTGTCTTTCAAGTACCGGTGTGAAGGCAAAGAATATCCTTGCTAAGATTGCCCCTTCTCTATAGAAACCAACTGATTAAAATTGTAGTTTAAGAGCCGCTTCCCATGATGGTTCGCGGTCCATCAACTTAATGCTTTATTCAAATTTCACGGTACATATCTAGTTCAGTTAAGATCTTTACAATCGTTATATTTTAGATTAAATAAATAACAAAGAGAGAGCAAAGGAAGATATAGGAACAAAGGACGGACACTTATCTTCAAGGTGGAGAAAAATGTCCTAGCTGGGCTAGAAGATAGGAATCGGACACTCTTAGCCAACGGACATTCTAAGCCTCCACACCGGTATCGGCCACAATTAGGACTGTACGTGACAAGGCTTACAGAACATAATTGTCATTATTGCGAACAAGGTTATGATGGACGATGTCAGAAATGCTATGAAATTTTGGTGCTCGATAACTGTTTTAGCATTTTTCGTGTATATAGTTTCTTTACAAGATGATATTACTGCAGAAATATTTACCTTTTGGACGTCTTTCTTGTCCATATACCTGCCCCATATCATAAGGAGGAAGTACAAGCCCAGGATACTGATCACCGTGGCGAACACCGCGGCATTCTCATGAAGATTAGCAAACTTCGCCCACACAGTGTTAAAGTCTATAGTATTGGGAGGGACCACAAAGTTTCCACCAAATGAGGTCAGATGATTACACAGACATTGTGTGGCGTTATAATTTGTACACACACCGACCTGTGAAAAATGGAAAGAACAAAACTATGACTGAAGTGAAAGACATTTAGAAACACCGAGAGAAATAATTAGGAGAAATTATCGCTTCTATTCCATGACGCCGACCATTAAATAATACCACATATATGAAATGCAAATAAATAGCCGAGAAAAGCATATTAATTTTTTTCGTCGGAATCTGTTTCTTGTTTTGTGAATATATGTCGCCACAGTTTCGAATATTACCTCACAGCCATCAGTCTCCCAAGCCTCCGTCTTTTCCTTCCAGTACCGACATCCGGTGTTGAAAATCCGTATTCCATAGGTATGGTTGGTTTCTCCCGATCCAAGTTGTACCTTTGCCTCTGCAAATTATATTCAATGACGTAAATTGACATTCAGCGCAAATTCAACTTTTTTCAGTGAGTATTTTATATGAAGCTCAAAATAACCACAGTGAACAGTCGCGATCAAATATTGATCAAGATACATTGCACTTCTCAGAGACGGGCTCCAGAGGATGTGTTGTCTTACCGGTGTAAAAGGAACTAGAACTCGTGGACTTCGAAAACCCCATCCTATTTTGTAATTGGTATGTAATAGATCTGGGCTTTGTTCCTCATACTTATATGCCGAAATAATACCCTGTCATCATTGGACATGCTCTCGGAGTGGCAGACTAAATGGTCTGGTTTGTATGTCAGTCACCCTTGAAGTGTCAGCAACAATTTTGATTGCTTGATTTATAGGTACTTTATCAATAGTTGATACCCATCTACCCAGAGTTTGTTTGAGTCACTCTCCTGGTCGTTCCTGCCATCTTGGTCGAAGTGGTCTTCGGTTTGTCATCGTAAAAGTAACAGCTCTAATAGGCTGTTCCATTAAGTGCTCATAACCCGCGAATTTGGAGAGGAATGACACGGCGCGTAGGATAATAGATTTGCATAGCATTTCGCGTCAAATAGAACACGGTAGAATACAGATCGGTGAGAACTTGTAAAATCGGATGTGAAGCATTATATAAAAAAAAATTCTGTTTCTCAATATCTTTTCAGGCGGGAGAAAATCATGGAGGGGCATTGTCCGCAGAAATACTTGGTCAGGAAATTGAAAATATCCTCAGAGACCAACATGTTTTGATTATTCCACTTTGGTATAGGGTCGATAAGTATGTATCATCTCGCATTTATTCTTTCGACTCGCATACCACAGAAAGCTAAGGAATATTGGGGGAAAATGCAATTTAAACTGAACTGATTACCGTAGCTGTTCGTATTTTGACGACTTTTTTTTAAGCTGGCAAGGTGGACTGGTCATTTTCTGAGGTATAATTTGTTTATGGAGAAAAAACGCGAATTTGAAATATTAATGGCTCCAGTATTAATTTGCTTGCAAAAATGTTGCGAATGGATCAAGGAGGGAATGAAGGAACATAGGGGGTGTCAGAGCGATTGTCAAGACAGTACAGAAAAATTGATAATCAAGCTACATATCCTGCGCAACCGCATGGCATTTAACCAGCATTTCTCTGAATATTTTCGATAAATTTCTTGATCACCAAGTGATAACTGTAACAAAAATCAAAATATGTCTGTTTCCGGAAACAGGCTAGGAACAATTTGAGTAGGTAGGGCCAAAAATTTGTCTTGTTTGGGAAATAAATTTTATTGTGATGTCCAGTGCCCCTGTCACATGTGCAATGTTGCTCAAGTTTAGTCATGATTATCCCTCTATTCAGCACAGTAAAATTTCTTTAGGCAGGGAAACGTGCCCAAATTAGCGAAAATATTCAAATTCCACGAATTCTGGCAAAATAGGTAGGCTTATGAATCAAATATCAGACTTACTGATTGAGGAATCAACATAACTGAACATTGATTATCAGTTGGAAAAAATATTTTTAAATTTTTTTATTTTTTTTATATTTTTTTTAGCACAACGTTTAATCCCTCTGATTTGAACTGTTTGAGACAAGAAACGAAAAGATACCTTTGAACACGCGATTTGTCTTAGAACGGAAAATTTGACTTCACAATTTGATAAATAAGTTTGCTTGAATCTTCGGGGTTTATTTCAACGCATTATTTCAATGTATTCATAATAAAACAAAATCGGCAAACTGAGATTTTCTAGCAGAGAAATGATATAGATTTTGACTGTCAGTTGCCGACTTCGTTCAAGGAAAAATATCAGTTCACTTGCCCGTGTCCGCCGACGCACTTCGGCTTGTGCCATTTCAAGCCAACAACTCCGTATCTTTCTTTCGAAGTTGACGGAGAATATGTTTAAAATTGCCCTAGCAATAGTTATCAGGTCAACTAAAGCGTAAACGTCGGTAAGTTTTCCAATCCCTGATCTGGAAGTGTGCTTTATTCGCATGTTTTTTCGAGCCCGTTTATTCCTCATCGCCATGCGAGAAGAACATCACACTTTACGGTTGTCGCAAAACCAGGCACTCTCCTGCTCAAGAGATCCGAGTATAGCTAACACTTTGATTACCATCGTCACCTCTGTGCAGAGACTGATCGCTTCACAAATACCCGGGGTATATCTATACAACAGGAACATCCGGGTGAGTTGGTCAATCTCTTAACATACAAGAACAACAACATCCACGTTCCGTTTAAAAATTACCCTTCCAATTTCGAGCATTTCTTCGCAAAACAAAACGTATTATTTCTCATCTGCCATCGCCCAAAAACTATACAGACTCACAACATTACAATTGTGACCAACTAGGCAAGTTTCAGTGCCTAAGTCTTTCTATTTTTTTCGCTCTTGATGTACAAAGTTTTCTTCAGCTCAATGGCCGCCTCCATGGCCAAGGACGATTCCAATAACCCCCTCCTCCTCCGGAGGATGGGGTTGAAAATTGTCCGGTAGAAATAAATGTCCAAATCCTATCTTCTCACCCAACTAAGGAATTTATTATTTATTTATTTATTTATTTATTTATTAGACTTTGAAATCGAATCAGGATGAGTGCAACAGGTGACCAGCACCTATAGTAAAGCACTCTCCACATACATCAATACATTCATACACACAAGTAACACATATATAAATATAAGAAGGAAAAACAATTATATAAAAATTAAAGACGACTTGATAAAAATTCAAGGATATATACACACAATTAAATTTAGGCATGCCGTTCTGCTGTAAAATATGAGATTTATCACAAGATTGATGTATAAATATTTGATCACGGCTTGGTGTTCCAACGTAAAAATGATGAAAACAATTAACAATAGGCTGCTTTGTAACTCGGGTAAGACACATTTTCCTAAAGAGATATATTTGATAAGGGACATTGTTACCTGGGACATTCATTCCTTTCGCACCTGCAACCTTGAAAACTTCTATCTTACTGTTTCAACTCTTTTCAACCAATACTCACCGTATAACTTAACTCCAACTCGGTATGTCCCATTTAGACTGGTCAGGTTTCTTGGAGGGTACACCGTGTACATCAAAGTGTCATTATCGGCACAGAACTCTGTGTCCGAGGCTAGTATGGTTCTTGGGATGACGTCAAAGTAATCGTATGTCGTCTCGTTAGGAAAGCCATTATACAGAACATAAACATGAAATATGTCAAATTCACTCGTAGTCCGCAGCTCAATGTGGAGCGACGTGTCATTGGCTGAAATATTTGCGGCGTGATAGTTCATTGGTGGATCGTCATCGCCTAGGAGAATGTTGTAGTACTGTAATTCCGGCAGAGCTGTCTGGTCAGCTGGAAACGAAATGTTCAAGATGGTATTGAGTGTTCAAAGCATCAAACGTTTGGTAAATAGCAAGAGTCTATATTTGATGATTCTGGCTTAAAGTTGTCTGTATATAAGTGCATGACGCTAAATGACGTTTCTCCATATAGAGCAAGAAGAAGAAGAAGAAGAGGAAGAAATCTTTCTTTTTTTGAAGTTATAAAACGTGTCACACTATTATCACCACCAGCCTATAAGTGACCATAACAGTGTATAACGTTGCGCCAAACTATAATTCCAAGAAAGTGTGTCCGCCTCTTTTTCCCATGTTGAAGGTGCATATCGCATCCAATAAAGAGGGTATAACTAATGTTCAGGAAACAGTTATATCAGCAACTTTGTTTAATAGGAATATCGCATATACGAACGTTATTTTTTCTTTTTTTAATTTATGCAATCATATAAAAGAGACACGGCACCGTTTCTGACAGGTTGACTGTTTTGTACAATGCCACGAAACGGTACTCTTAAAGGCAGGTCTTGTTCTCATGTTCTGTGTATTACAGATAAAGATAGTCTCGGAGAGCGGATGGAGACTGGAGTTTACCTTGGTACATGGATGATATTGAATAGATATTGGGGTTAAGAACTTACAGGCCAGGATAGGCAAATTCATTCATTCCGCATAAATATTGTTTGCCTTGTGTACATTACGTCCTGTGTGGTCAATGTCGTACACTCCCAAAACTAAGATAAATATCTCATAAGACACCCGTACAGCAGTTCGAAAAATTAGTTGCAATATCAGCTGAAATTCAACGATACACGGCTTGAAAACTTTACCTGGGAGCCACATTTCGATTGGCTCGTCTGTGTTGTTTACCACGAGGTCACTTCCGGTCTCGTCGGTCAATGTCAGAGTGAAAATTCCTCCGGTGATGTCCTTGGATCCTTTCCCATACGTGAATGGATTAACGGCACTGTTCACGACCTAAACGACAACAACAAAAGAAATCATTCCCACGAACGGCCAAGTGTATGTATGTATGTATGATATTCGAATCTGTCACAATAAATTCTGGTCCAGCTTAATAATTTATCCGCACGTACCTTGGCTCCAATTGACCCATTCCCATCGCTCTGTGCAGCGGACAGTGGCAAGTTGTAGGATCCAGAACCAGTGTTAACTGTTGCATTTCCTAGTGAATTAGAAGTCAATTAGCGGTGTTAATTTATAAGTATCAACAATTGCATCCGAGCTGGCGATTGTACAATGGTGGTGAGAGCACATTTCGGTCTGCATCGGACAAGAAGTTATATGGCCCCACGGGCCGATATTTTGAGTACATATATTGTAGGCTATCTACATACATCCCAACGACTTTAAGTGATTGACGAGTGCTATTGGTGTTACTGTTTCTCGGCCAGCCTTGTATTACTGTCAGTGAGGACACTTACAATGACTGCTCCCTAGTTTCGACGTATTCAATATTAGAGATGCGTCAAAGAGCTGTATCAGTCGTACAAGTATACCTTTTCAAATGAAAAATCATAAAATATATCACAAGTTTGTTGCTCCAACCTTTTCACAACATAACGCATTTTCACTCGTCAACCAGTCAGAGAAGTTTAGTTCTCTAAAACGATTATGGCGTTGAATTCGTGCATGAGAACAGAAACTTCAAAACGTACCAGTTGTGTTGCGGTTGAGTTTCTGGACGCTGACGCTTACTTTGCTGGAATTCAGGCTGACCGTACCGTTTTCGTCTAACTTGTCCAAGAAAACGTTCGCCATGTTGTCTACTGCGACCATACCAGAAAGCGCCACGTCTCGATCCTGCAAATATGTCGCGGCGAGAAATGCGTTACGTGCCGTTAATATGTCAGGCAATTAGTAGGACTCAGACAGTAATAACTTGTTCTGGTTGAGGTTAAGACAGACCAAGAATGCGAACATATTTATGGATATAATGTTGATGGCGTGAAATAACTTTGACAATAGGCCTGAAACCTAAAGGCGTTTTATCCCACTTCTATCCCGTGAAGCAACGTACCTCGATGACAAATGCCAGGTAGGGATCATAATAATCCTATTTAATTACCCCGTCACCGCCCTCGTGTAACACGACCTCAATTTAATTGCCAACATTATATAAACAATAATCAGACATTCTTACCGCGTCCAGTGCATTCTTCTCGTCTATTTCCTTCTGCTCTCTTAGTTCAGGGAGTATGAAATCAAATATATCATCCACGTCATTCTCCATGACCAAGTTGAAATCGTTCATCTTCTTGGGGTAGTAGAAGTCTATAAGTTCCATATATATTTTGTCACAGCCCGCTGGATTCTCGCCTCCAATGATCCCAGTTATTATTTCACACTTGATCTCATCCTCGCTAGGCTCAACTCCAATCTCGTCTATGTCGTCCAGGCTCCTACGGCGCCTCGTGTTCATCTCTTCACTGTATTTGCTGTATATGCTCGTCTTGTCTTCGTAGTCAGGTAGAAGATTACTGAGGGCCCCGACAATACCTGTGCGAACATTGTACATAATATGACTACATCCATTCGACATGACATACTGATGTCACTGTATAAAGATGGTATGTTTAGAGGCCTATTCTAGTTGGTATGGTAATATATGGTTCCATCTATTGAATACAATACAAAGAATAACTCTCCATTGCCAAGGCTATCTCCTTCCCATTCCCCACAATGCATGGGTATTCTATTCAGAGTTCGAAGAACAATTAGCCTACAATAAAATCATCCGATAAGTGGTTTCTGTCCCGTTTATAAAGAATATAATTACGGCAAAAATATATGGGCCCACTGACGCCAGTGTGTTGCTTTCGGGGAAGAAATTATTTATGGTTATATTTATAGTTATAGTTATTTGTAGTTTATTTATTATTTATTTATGGTTCACTTTGACATTTGACCTTTGACTTACCCGTTCCCACTGTGGTCACCTTATCGAGTGGCTGATTGCTTGAAGATCTCCCCACGGCACTGGCGATGTTGTTCATTGCAGAAGAAGCTGATTTCTGAGGAGAGAAAAAATCAATATTGTATTATTATCTCTGATGGAAGGAACTCTTATGATGAAAGAAAGACCGATTGTTGCTGTAATTGGTTCATTGTACCATAAACGAGTTGATGGTGATGACGTGAACGGACTCGGATGTACTGAATTCTTTACGTCCAATCCTGGGTAATCCAACAGTACAGAATATGTATGCCATATATTACAATACCTTCCTTACGGCTAGGAAACAACAACATTCACATCTTCTGTCCTAGTATAGCTTATTGTCTCTTAACTTATTAAGGCCTAAAAACGACTATATATTGACAAAAATTCTACAGTTTAACAGTTTTATAATGTGTCCAGGTATAGCCAAGGCAAAGCTCCGCCTTACTTCCGGTACCGGAAAAGGCAACACAGCATCACAACACATATATCTGAGCAATGACTCAGGATACATGATGATTCTAAACATGGATTTAGTTCAGATTTATGAGTCATTCTGGTAAAATTCAATTTCCAATCTAACAGATCGATTTATAATCGGTAAAGAATGGTCTCCCCAACTGATCAGTACTTTGAGTTTCAAATCCTGGGACTGAATATCGGGAAGATACCGTCTTCAACCTTTGACACTTTGGGCTAAATCAATCCAGACTTCCGAAGCGTACTGAAATCAATGGGGGAGTGACCGCATAAAGTGGTGGCGTGTGCATGTCCATCTTCACAAGTCCAGGTAAATCCTATATCCCAATAGATCGATCGATACACTGGCTCGCGAGGATGGTGCATGTCGCCCAACCCAGAGCAGTCAATTTGAAATCAACAAACCCGTCAATCGAGTTGGGTCACATGCATAATCAATATGCTTCAAGTTTGAATTGTTTATATTTGATCAAATTTGGAGTACGCGTATGCGTGCATGGACATCTACACCAAAACAACAGCACATGGTGCAGAGTTTCACAGCCTGGAGAATGTATCTTGCAGATATTCCGTCTCCGGGATTTGATCCTCAGAGTAAGCGACCAGGGATGATTAAAATCACGGACTCAATGTATTAGACTGGATTTTTATTCCGATAATTACGACAATACTGACCAGAAATGTAAATAGATGCTACCCTAAAATTTGCAGGGATGTTCTTGATATTGTTGCCGTTGTTAAAGAATAGTTGGTGTCCCCATAAATTAGACATGATAACTTACTCTGCTGTCCTGTGTGACCTGTGACTTGGACTGGGTGACACTCTCCAGGGCATTGGCTGTACTCTCCACCTGGTCAATGTTGGACAGATTGCCAGACACTGTTGACAAAGCGTCGATTAGGAATGTTCTTTTCTGCAGGAAGAGAAATATAATTTCGCAATATAATTGAAACGATAAGAGCATGTCCCAAAAAATACCGATACAGTTACTATTAACAAATTATTCATGAATGTGGCTACTAGTATTCTGGTTTATTGGATTATAGCCTAGTACTGATCACCGACCAAATGTTCTCTCTTCACATGGGCCTGTGTTCAAACATCAGATAGTAGATGGATAAGTTTTGGATAATAGACATGTTTTGTTCTCTACTAAATATTAGACTATGGACACTTTCATTGGAAAATCACTGTTATAACATGTAAAATATGTGAGCTAAGTCACCTGGAGATTTTTTAATGTTATGATGACTAAGTCAATATTATTGAGCAAAAACGACCTTTTTACCTCCATTTTAGAGTTACTCTGTAACCTGATAAAGTGTTAGCACCACAATTCAAGCAGGTATGTAATAAATATATATATATTAAACACAAGTCAGTTAAATAAGACAAGCCAGTCATATCAGACGAGATAGTATTTTTCACACAAGGCAGTTAAGGGGGTGACATATGTTCAACTACCTTTTTTTCATAGAATCACAAGTGATATAAAATATATATATTGTGGATATATTTAGATCATGAGACAATCTATTCAGAATAAAATGACGAATGTTGCTTTTCAGCAGATTACGATGTGATAAAGCATTTTCGTGGAAAGAAATTGTGCCTGTATGAATAGGAATAGAACTGGCCAGATACGAGTTGTCCTCTCTTGTTGGATGAGTTGGTTAAAGTCCGAATGGAAGTGTACATTTCATTCAATACTTCACATGACCAAAACATGCTCATATAACGGTTAGTAGAGCAGTCAACTCCATACAATCAAGACAGTAATTTACTGTTTTAGACTCGTTTTAGGTTCGTTGATTATAGAAATAGACAAACTTCTGAGCTGCACTCCACGTAAACATATTTACCGCACAAGCTAATTCAACAGATCTAATTCAAACAGATATTTAACTCAACAAATCACTTGATAAAGGCTCCGGCATGAGAGTCGAAAGATTGTGCATTAAATATGTTTAAGTGGAGTACAGCCCAGAAGTTTTTCCATTTCTATAAGAAAGCAACTGTCTCCAGTAGACCTGATTAATTACGCTTGATAGAATATTACATCGAATATATTCAATATACAATATTGATCTGCTATACACTCCAGATAAAGGATTTCTACCTATGAGACAATGAAACCTATTGCACCAATGAAACCCAAGACCCTCGCAGACTGATCATTTCTTAATTACACACAGCCAGAAAAAGGGTGATGGCCCATTACCATTTTATGGTGATGATGCCTGTTCATCACCCTTTTAAAGGTGATGAAAAAGGGTGATGGCCAATGTCGTCACCCTTTGAAGGCGCCCTTTTAGGGTGATAGCCATTACCCTTTTAGGAAGATGACTTAAACATTTGCACTCAATGCTGATCACCATTTTAGGGTGACAGCCATTACCCTTTTAAGGTAATGGTGGAAAAGGGCGATGGCTCTAACTCAACACCTTTTTGGGTGATGCTGTCATCACCATTTTAGGGTGATAAGTATCACCTTTTTCTGGCTGTGCACATCCTGGAAGATCTGCATTATCCGATGTCTACAACATAGCGTCATATTTCTCTGTTTCTCTAGAATATCTAATTAATACATCATCAGCCTGCGAAGGCCTTTGAACGAAAGGGAAGTTCAAGTAATCGTTGCTAACCTGAGCAGCTTCCTCCTCAAAGTCAGCATTCTCATCCACTACTTCATCCTGTTAACATACAACATTTATGTATAGGTCACTTTTCTCAAACAAACCCAGACATTGGGAACTTTTCGTGAGTTTCTGACAATATTATTAGTAATACAAGCGTCAAAAGCTTCCGTCCATAATCCAAATACCTAATTCATATAACAGCATTAGCTTCAAATTTGAAAAAAAATAATCATATTATACCGCCCCGGTACATAAACAATGATGCCGAAAATGTTGTTCCGAAAATATCAAATCCGTATCACTGATCAGTATATTAATAATCCATATGATTGTCGTAAGGTCGTTATCTAGAGATTGATGTATCTCAGTCACGCTTTGATTGTGACAATTTTAGAACAGTGAGAATAATATTATTCATCCGGTCGTACTGTCGTTACTGAAAAGCTCAGTTTCTCAAGACAGAAGTTAATTTGACCATATAAGGGCAGCAATCTAATTAAAACCAGATCTATGAACACCGCTCCCCATCTTACTTGTCGCTCATGTACACGTCCTTTTAGTTCTGCTTTTAATCAGATTGATGAGCGCAGATTCTGAACATTTTGATAATTTTACATAGGCCTACATGTAAAAGAAAAAGACACAGTCTTACGTTTAGGCTGTTCAATGCACTGCTGAGTAGGCCGATCAACTGTAGCGCCCCATCTGTGTCTCCGGAAGTCAAGAGATTATCGAGCTTGTCGTATTCGGCACTGTCGTTGCTGGTCCGGACTTTCAACTCTTGGGTCGTAGAGGAACATCGACCTTCTTTACACACGAACAGTTTATAGTAAAACGACGTAGTATCTACCCTGTATGCCGTTGAAGGGAAGCTGATAATCCCGTCGTATATCGATGTCAATGGTTGCCCGGGAAAACACTGGCAGAAGTCGTAAAACGTCAGGCTGTTGGCTGTTGATTCAGCGAATAAAGTCCCCGTTTTCACAGTTGATGAGTGAGTTCTTAAATGTGACAGACTTTTACTTTGTATTTTTCCTAATTGATCGAGTCGGCAACAGAAGAGTTCATAACTCAGTCCAAGGCGATCATTTGAGGTGAGATCTGGATCCTTAGATCCGGACATGTCCATCTTTGTACGACCGTATATGAAAGCAATCTTCTTCTGACCGCCTTTCAATTTTGAAACAGGAGGCGAAGGTATAATATGCAAAATGAACGATTCGCTGTCGTAAATCAAATCCATACCAATAGGCGCTACTGTCACTGTGATATTGTAAGATCCATATTCTAAACTTCGCTCCGGAAATACCACGGTGTCGTTAGTTTCCTGGAAGAGGCATACTTCCGGAAAAGGCCTCTCCGACACGACTTCACCGTTTTCTATTGTGACTTTTGAAGCTTTCCATGAGAAATTCGCGGTGGCATTCACTCGGCAGTTTAGGCCAGGATCCACTTCAATAACGGTTTCCTCCGACCTCATCTTGGTCAATTCGTCTGAGAAGAGGTTACGGAATGTGACTGTTGGCTTTTCGCACATTGGCGGCGCTTCCGTCGTGCCGTGATCCACGATAACTGTGGGACAAAGCGTTGACGTGGCCGTGGTAAATACGTTGGTTATAGTCGCATTGACCGTGAAGTATCCCGGCGTCGTGTACATATGCGTTACGCTTAGAGTTGAGTCACTTTTCAGTATCATGGTAGTTATATTGTCGGTGGTACTGTACATGACCATACCAGGGGTTGTGTCGGACGTTGGTATCGGAGTCATTGTCTTAGTCCCCATAGTTGTGTCAATGGTGTACTGGGGAAGAGTGGAGACTATTGGAGTTGTCGGGGTGAAGGCCGTCTTGGGTATGGTCATCGAAGTACCATCACCCATACCAACCGTATAGGTGATGTCAGATCCAGTAGGAACAGTGACATCCAATGTGACGTAATCTCCCGTGGACACCCTCTCAGTGGATGTGGTTAGATCAACGTAGGAAATGTTCTGTCCCACTTGTACCAGTGTCCAGTCTTGGATAGAGTTGAGATCGTTAGAAGCGGTTACGGTGATGTTGTAAATCCCCCATTCCATGTACTGATGTTGATGAAGGAAAACATCGAAATCTGTAGTCGATGAGCTTGTATATTCTATGGTCTCGTTGCTCCCGTCTCCGTAATCAATGTTAAAAGTGACCCGTATGGGCGGTTTGACCTCCATATTAAGATCAATCGCTATCTGGACACTTTCCGCCATAGTCGTGGCATTGCTCGCTTGAAAACCAATACTGACCAGTAACTCTTCGATTGCCATCGTTAATTCGGTTTTCTTGTAGCTTTGATCATTGCCGACTTGGACATAGTTTGGATAATATCCGGCTTCGGCGTAAGTGGCCGACAGGTTGACGGGAAAATCGTGCGTCAAGACATCGAAGTAAAGGCAGAATAAGCCATCGACTCCGTACTTGATGCAAGCGTGCATATGGTCACCAGGTGGAATGTTCACCGAGTAGTTCTGCGGAACCCAAGGTACGGCACTGGTACTTTCCGCGGTAAAACTAGGCTGAGACACATCTCCTTGGATGTTCAGTACCCATGTTATCATCGGTATCCCTGTATTAGTGCTAACGGTCACGTAATATCCATGGGGTTCCGGGAAATACTCGTCTCCAATTGTGACCCCATTAGGTCCCGGAATACCGATAACACTGACGTTGTTCACGGTCACATCGACGCTGCTCTTGAAAGCTCCGTCCCCGTGAACTGGTACAATGAAATCATAACCCATCTTTAAAGCGACCGCCGACAAGAAAAAGGTCTGCGTGTAGGCTACGGCCGATCCCTGGAGGTTACCAGCAGAATTCACACAATCTACCGTGATATCAAACTTTCCATATGGCCACGAGTAGAAGTGAAGCACGGTGATAACTTGGATGGGTTGATCGAAAAACGCCGGTAACGGTGAGGATCCATCCCCCCAGTCTACTTGACATGTTGTTGTTTCTGTGTCAACGACGAGAATCTGCAATGATACTTTCCAGGTGGCGGCGGTTTCGTGGCTGGGGAATGCGCCGACGTATTCAGGGAGAACGCCAGCCAAACCTACAATTTGTATCTCTTTTGTGGTCATGGTTGTAACTTGGCCGACTTTCACAGTAACTTTCACGTTGTAGGACCCGGTTGATGACCACCAATATGTAACTGAAGTCTGGTCAGTGGTAAGGTTAGTGCCATCGCCAAATTCCCATATCACGTCCACAATGACTTGCGGTTGGATATCAACTGAAAGGATTACGGTCTCCAAAGGGTTTATGTCAGGATCTCCAATCGTATCTTCCACGAGAATGCTGACGGCAAAAGGGTTGTTTTCCGTGAGATGACTTGCTGCGTACACTTTGCACTGAGGCGTGGTCGTACAAGAAGCGCCGACTGTCACATCGCCCAAATGTGAGGAATCAGTACAGTTACAACGTAAA
>JAVTVY010015577.1:0-66623 GCA_036873755.1 Hanleya hanleyi
AAAAAATTTGAAAATCGGAAAATCTTGCGGCCTCGACTGTATATCAAATGAAATGTTGAAATATGGGAAAGACATCATATTGTCACCCCTTGCAAAACTTTTCAACGCAGTTTTTGATAGTGGAATACTCCCACAATCTTGGGCGGAAGGATATATCAAACCCCTTCATAAGAAAGGAGATAAACTTGACGCAAAGAACTATAGAGGTATTACTATCTCCAGTTGTCTTGGAAAATTATTTTCCAGCATATTAAACAACAGACTAAACCAATACACGGATGAGAATAACCTTATCTCTGACAATCAGTCGGGATTCCGTAAAAACAGACGTACTGCTGATAATCACTTTATTCTTAAAACTATTGTAAACAAATATGTCCAAAAACTTAATAAGAAAGTATATCTATGCTTTATTGACTTCCAGAAAGCATTTGACTGTGTATGGAGAGATGGCCTCCTACTAAAGTTACTTAGACTTGGCATTGGTGGAAAATTTTATAATATTATTAAATCTCTGTACCACCAAAACAATGTAGCAGTACAAATCGATGGTGGTATTACGAGTGCCTTCAAGTCTCAAAAGGGTGTTAAGCAGGGCGATAACCTTAGTCCAACTATGTTCAACTTATTTGTAGATGATCTGGTATTCCCAGCTGAAACATGTCTACCTGTAACTCTGGAGAGAGAAAGTCTTTCTCATCTCTTATGGGCTGATGATTTATTGATCATGTCAGAAACACCTCAAGGTCTCCAAAATTGTCTTGATATACTATACGACTACTGTATAAAATGGCATCTTACTGTGAATTCAACTAAATCAAACTGTATGGTTATTCAAAAAAGAAAAAACAAAGTAAACACAAACTCTTTTCATTTTGGTTCTACAGAAATCCATATGTCTGACAGTTACACATATCTTGGCTGTACACTCAATTCTAATGGAAACTTTTCCCAAACAAAAACTGACTTGGAAAAGAAAGGTCTAAAAGCTATGTATAAATTACACAAAACATTTTCTGGTCTAAATCCACCACCTGAACTATACAATAAGCTTTTTGACACCCTTGTCAAACCAATAATTTTATACAATTCCGAAATTTGGGGCTCAGAACTCCTAACCAAATTACAAAACAACGACCTTAACAAATTTTTTATGCTAACTGAATCTGAACCATTTGAGAAAGTTCATACAAAGTTCTGCAAGATAAATCTTCAAGTTGGTAAAAATACAGTCAATATCGCATGTAAAAGAGAACTTGGACGATTTCCTCTTATTGTCGACATTCATACAAACGTTCTAAATTATATGGCACATCTTGAAGATAATGCTGACAGACCTATACTTCGGGATGCAGTACTTTGTAGCAAATCACTCCAAACCAGTGGAATTGGATGGCACAGCTATTCCCATCTTGTCATGAAAAAAAATGATATCATGTTAGAGGAGCTTCCGCACTCCTCTTTAAAACGCAAAAGAATCTCATCAAATGTAAAAGATAAACTAACTACAAAATATATACAATACTATCAACTTAAGTTGAAAGAGTCGGAGAAACTTCTCCACTATAAGCACATAGAACAAAATTACTGCATTGCAAACTACTTACAATTCATTAAAAACAGAAATTTCAGACAGGCCCTAACAAAACTCAGAATTTGTGCACACAGGCTTGAAATAGAAACGGGTAGATACAGAAATATAGACAGAGATAAAAGATTGTGCAAGGGATGTATAACAACTGACAAAACAGTAGAAGATGAATTCCATTTCCTGTGCAAATGTCCTAGCGGCGAAAAACTAAGAGATATATTTTATAACAACATAAGTAGCATTTGCCAATATTTCCCTAAGTTGACGGATCTGGAAAAATTTTATTTTCTTATTAACCCACCAATGCATCTTTCACCAATAATAGGGCAATTTTTCTATGAACTGCTTAACGAGAGAGCAAAGGAACGAAATTGCATCCCTGCCACATGACTGATTATATGGGTAAATTGTATTTACTCACACTGGGTTTGACCAAATAGCCTTGTTAAGGTACCATGTTCTATCTGTGTGCACATGTATGTATCTATATGTATGTGTATGTATATGCATTTGTCTTGTCCTGTAGTTTTTAATATGAACCTTTTAATATTTCTGTATGTTCCATGTATAGAAATAAATCGAATCGAATCGATTCACGCTGCATTCTCAAGGTCATTCCCTGTGACTTGCGCTTTCTTGCATTCTGAAAAGCTTCATGTTCTAGTGCAATCTTAACTGCTTCTTCAAGACTTCGAGGTTTGCCCTGGTAAATAGACCATTCTAGTTCAGAGTCATTCAGGGAATCTATGAAACCGTCTCGGGCTAATTTCTCCCGTGTTTCACTTGAGGCTACTGGGTAGGCTTTACGAACCAACTTCTTTATATCTTGGGCTAATTCAGTCAGCGGTTCAGACTTCTTCCGCAGACGATGCTTCATTTGTGCACGGAACATCTCAGATTGGTTCTCAGGTTCAAATCTTGACGTAAGAGCAGCTACTAGTTCGCTATAGTTTCTGTGTTGGTGAGGTTCTAGGTCAATGAGGATGCCTTGTGCTCGTCCACGTAAACTTGTTGCTAGCTCCAATGCCTTGGTAGCATTGTCGCACCTATTTATTTCTGCTACCATTTCAAAGATGATCATGCCATCCCGCTGATCCATCGAATGTTGCAGGGTTCTTTGGTTTTCGATATCTCTGAAAATCTCCTGAAGCTTGAAAACTGCTGTAGTAGTTATTATCCCTGGTATCTTGATTATGAGCATTCACCCCATAACCTATATTGTGGCCTGGCCTTGTTGTGCTCCCAGTCCTGGTAAGTCTTTCAGACACATGACCAAGCGGTGCATCTTCAACATGTCCGAATCGTTGATCCTGCTAACTCGTCCGTCTCCTCATATTTGGTTGGCCCACTGCTGACCTATCGGCGGCATGCTGGTTATTTCCCTGTCTGGGTTCTTCGTCGTCTCCAGTTTGTCTGATTGACATAAGTCGTCCGTCCTGCTCAGAGTCACATAGCTGACCTCCGGATTGGCTGGGGTATGGGGATCGTCCATCCCTCACATCAGGGCTTACTAGATAAATTTCACGACGTGACCCTCCCGAGTTTATTTGGCTAGCCGAACGTGCCAGGGAAATGTGCGGAACATCAACCTCCGTTGATTTGTTCAGGAGCTGGTCCACAACATTGTTTGACTGTTCAAATTCATTGATTTGTTTTACCACCTCTCTCTCCGTCTGACGGAGATTCTCCATTGGTTTCGTATCACTAGAGTAGTCTCCCTTTGCTTTGTTTGTTGGTGAAAAGCGTGAAGCCATCTTTTCTTTTCTGGGTTATGTAGGGTCCAGTTTCCAATATAATCCCACTGTGGTGCCACCAATTGTAGCGTGGACGGTCGGTAAGTAGTCGGCTGTCCACAGTCACGAGTCAGGGATTCGTGGTTGAGCAGTTACGGATGGCTATGGTTATGGAACGTATGGACCATAAATCAAGTTCATACTGATTTTCAACAACAATAAACATAGTTTTATTCATTCAAATACACTGTGTAGTTTGGTTGTTATTTGGTTGTTATATTATCCATGTAGTGACCAATATTGGTAGTGGGCCGGTGGCGTTGGTTTGCCAAGCTAATAGATGATCAATGGTGCTGGTTTGCCAAGTTTGGGACGACCAGTGTAGTTGGTTAGCCAATAGATGGCCAATGGTGTTGGTTTACCAAGTTTGGGACGAACAGTGTAGTTGGTTAGCCAATAGATAGCCAATGGTGTTGGTTTACCAAGTTTGGGGCGACCAGTGTAGTTGGTTAGCCAATAGATGACCAATGGTGTTGGTTTACCAAGTTTGGGACGACCAGTGTAGTTGGTTAGCCAATAGATGACCAATGGTGTTGGTTTACCAAGTTTGGGACGACCAGTGTAGTTGGTTAGCCAAAAGATGACCAATGGTGTTGGTTTACCAAGTTTGGGACCACAAGTGCAGTTGGTTAGCCAATAGATGACCAATGGTGTTGGTTTACCACGTTTGGGACGACCAGTGTAGTTGGTTAGCCAACAGATGAGCAGTGGTTTTGGTTTACCAAGTTTGGGACGCCCAGTGTAGTTGGTTAGCCAATAGATGACCAATGGTGTTGGTTGACCAAGTTTGGGACGATCAGTGCAGTTGGTTAGCCAATAGATGACCAATGGTGTTGGTTTACCAAGTTTGGGACGACCAGTGAAATTGGCTAGCCAATAGATGACCAATGGTGTTGGGTTACCAATGTATGGGTCGACCAAAGTTGTTGGTCGACCAATGGACGACCAATGTTACTGTTGTTTGACCAAGGTGTGACTAAGTTGACTGTTTGGTGGATGACTGTAGGAATAACAGTTGGAGTTCAGCAATGTGTTCGTCCCAGGGCACGGAGATGTTTATTTGACTGTTGGCGAATTGTAAGACCAAGCTATGGTCGACCATTGGACGATCAATGTTACTGTTGCGTGTTTGTCGACCAAAATGCGACCAAGTTGAAGGTTGGTTGACCACTGTGTGACCAACAGTTGATGTTCGTTTGGCTGTGGCAACTTGTACCTTTATTATTCTGGTCGTTGGTCGTTCTTATAGTCGTGTTCGCGATTCTTCTCATTTGGAGATCTTTCCAGTAAGTGAGTCCCAGACAGGACTGCCGATGCCAGCACTGACGACAATATTTATAGAAGATGATCAGAAGTATAGCTCGACCAAGTGCTGCTCGTTCATTGGCTGGTGGTGCCAGCTGTCGATCACTGATTGGTCAGTATATGAGATCAGTCTTCAGCATAAGACAACATGGCGATCATTGAACTGATCGTCAAAACCAGACGCTCTTCGGAACTAAAAAATCTAATTTAGCTTTCCCAGACATCGTTATCACATACAAGAATGATAGTTGGATACTTCAGGACTTGTTGGATGCAGGTAAGTTTCTGGGAAACTCTAGATTCTTCATCCCGGACATCGTTTGTTTCGTTGTTGTTGCTGTAACCTCGTCGGCACGAAATTCGCCACAGTACCCGTGTTGAATGGCGAAATAAACGGCAAGCTCATCCATGTGTGTCACGATGTCTACGTCCGCCGTGGTCCCTTTTTTGCTCAACTGGCCCGGTTGAATGTATCCATGTTGCATTTTACCTTCAATCCAGATCAGTGGTCTGCCTTCGAGCATGCCATGCTGGATGTGAACGAAGTGCTTGTCGAGGAACGGTCAGGTCATGTGTTGGCAGTCAAAGCGGATTTGAAAGACGAACTGGCGGGGTGCAATGAAGTTATACGTAAAGAAGATCTCGACACGTCAACACTAAAAGCTTTAGTCATCCTGAAGCACTGTAAGAAAGTGTTGGTCAACTTGTATTGCAGTCCCCAGAGCCCCGCTGTGTATAATGGGAAACAACCCTCCGAGCTGCCAAACCTGGTTAAAACCTCAAGGCATCTATAGCTTACATCGATCAGCCCGTCGTCATTTTTCACGTGACCAGGTCATCCTCGAGAGCATGGACAGTCAATGGCAAACCGACTTGGTCGACATGAGTGCATTTGCTGAATACAACGACGGAAACCGATATCGCTTGACCTCTTGTATCAATATTCTATCGAAATACCCTGGGGTCATCCCCCGAAGGAGAATCTCGTCAATGTATTCGAACAGATTTTCAGGGCCGGATGCAAACCTGTATACTTACAAACCGAGAAAAAGCCTGGGTCGTCATAAGGTTCAATGTCTCTTCAACGGTCGGATGTACATACATTTTACGACCCACAATACACGGTAGTACATCGATGTACTCCCGAAACTCGTGGACGGCTACAATCGAGCCTAATCACCGCAGTATCCGGAGGGTGTCAAGTCACCAAGCGCAACGAATCCCATGTTTAGACTGTTATATACCCCAGTCAACCCCTGCGACGCTCACGTCCATATACATTCGAGCGTGGCGACCAAGTGCAGATCAGTAAAGTCAAGGCCAAGGTCGAAAAATCTTACCTCCCCAACTGAAGCGACAAAGATTGTGATAACACGTCGCCTACGTAACGCTGTCAACCCACGGTGTATCAACTGGAAAGTCTTCAGCGGGCAAGTTTTACGACGTGGAGTTACAGCCCGTGGTGAAATTGCTGGAAGACTACTACACAGTCGAATGCACCCTGAAAACCGAACGACGCCGCGGGGCAAGACGTATCACTTTGCGAAGTGGCAAGGCTGTTCGTGGATCATGTCTAACCAGATGAAACGGACTTTCCACAGGAGTAAGATATCAGTCTGTGCTCAGACATGGACAGAGCGCGGTTGCCGTTTACACTCCAAACCCGAAAAGAACAAGAGGATGCTGTGATTCCTGTCTTAGCCCTCCTAGGCGTGTTGCCTAGAAGTGTTTTCTACGACATGTCGACCGTTTGCTGAACCAACCTAGGACGACGAACTCTCCGCCCGTGACGGCAGGTGAGTTGAGGAACAGTACGGGCACACTCACCGACCCGGTCACGCTCCGAACGACAGCAAGTCCGAGCCTCAACCCCCACCTTGTGGTACCCCGATCGACGCAGACTATTCCGGTACGACCGAACCCTACAACACGGTAAAACACAGCCCCACACCCCAGATTCAGTGAAGTAGAAACGCTACATGTCCTCATAAGCGTCTATTGGACTCGTACCAGAGAGCGAGTTACAAGGCCAAATGATACAACTGCAGCCATGGACCCCTGAGGCAAAATCACCACATCCGCCTCGTTACGGGACCGACGGACGCATTTCGTCCAGAAGCTCATTCGACACGCCAATAGTATGATTGTTCCGCCCATCGCCCGGGTCGTGTGGTGTCACGGACAGCGGCAACCAACATATACGATGATGCCGAAAGTCACCTTTGTAGAATGGCTGCCCGCCCTGGCTGACGTGAATGCGGACACCTTGGTCAGCGTGGCTGACCACACGGTGGAAACCGACGTTCGGGTGACCCAGCTCTTAGGAAAAGCAATCGTCATCTGCGATCTAGTACTTGTGCAGAATTTGTTCAGTAAAACAAAGAGCATCGGAACGCCAGTTTGATTATTCACTACCTAGTGGTGTTTAAAATCCCCACGGACACATCTCAGCTGACGTGCATCGCGAGGCAAAGGTACCGTTTTTCGTCAGATCTTCTGTCCGTGAATGAGCCATGCTTTTGAGGCACAGCCAAGCGGCATAACTGAGGTAGGACAAAATGACCCCGATCACCGAGTTGACGAACCCAGCCATCGATCCGTGTATGCTGGTTTGCGATCGTTGATAATGCTAAACAAGATGCTATTAAGACGGCAAGAAGAATTATGATGTAGCAGAGCACGGACGGTCTATCGTGTTATGAAATTAGATCTGGGTCATTGCTACGACACTGTGGAGGACCACCAAAGATAGAGAGTCCCACAAGGGCGGAAGAAAACAATTTCACAGAAAGGCTGGTTTATCGGGGCTATCTTACCGAATTTGGCTGCCACCGTATTCGGTCGCATTTCGGATGGACTCCTCGGCCGATAATGGAGCATAAGAACAAAATGACCCTGGTCGAACCACACCTGACAGACGCAGTCAAGACGCTGAACGCGCTCGATGAGGACATGAGCTAATCAGGATTTAAACGATAGTGAGGAAATAAAACATTATAATCCGGCGCTTCATCGATACATGACCTTCATGCGTCAATACAAAACACTGCAAGTTACAACACAACGTACGTCTACCCCACAGCCACCATTACCAGACTTACCACCCCAGCCCCGCAGGTTGTCGAAAAGAAAGTCACGAAGAGCCTACCGCCTCGTGCCAGAGGACGGGAGACTTGTTGCTGGAGCGGTTGAAAGACAATCCGAACCTGTCCGGGAACGACAAAGGCGAACGCATGGTCCGAACCTGTGGGGTTCCCGGGACCGACATTGTGGATTTAGTGAATGGTGTGATGCGTCAATGTAGGTCACAGAACCATCATGCCTGGCAGGTTTTCTTGCACAAGGGTTGAAAGACATGCTCGTTCCTCTGGAATTGGTGAGGAACCCTCAACGATGGGCATGAGTGCAGCAGAAGGAGCCCGTGACACCACCCCAAACAATACGCCGATCGAGATACGCGGCCGTCACGACGCCGACCACAGACTTCCCAGACCTGGGCCGGATACATGTGTTTTTAAGCGAAGACTTGGTGAGGGTAGGCTCAGTCATCATGTTTTACCTCACACTGCTCAGTAATAGCTTGACTGATGTGCTGCTCGACAATACTTAGCCCATTACGTCCCGCAGCTACCGCAACCCTTAGATGCCCCTGAGCGTTGCGAGTGTGGCCTTACACATGGTACAACGTGCAACATGACACGGTGTAGTACGAAGTTGTGTATGAGGGACACCTCTATGAAAGCTCCCCTGACAGCCCCGTACCACAAGCCAAAAATATTCATTCATTCATTCGGCTTTCTCCGATCTGATCAAGGGCAGGACCTCGGGAAGTAAGGTAAAACTATCCTTCCGTTAGAGGATCACTTGCACATGGATTACGAGGACTAGAACCGTGTGATTCTGAAGCCTGATTTGACCAAACGCTTCAGCAAGACATTGAGGAATATGTGTGCACTAACCTCTGATGGTTGCATCGGACTTGTCGCCTCTATGCTGGATCTCAATTCTGGAATGTCCGGGATATACGTCTATTCGGATGTGATCGATGGTCACATTATCGGCAGTATCGATGCCTCCTGTAACGCGTTTGCTCAATTCAAGAGAAATACGGAGATCAAGTCACACAGAGCCTTAGTCACGTGGTTTATCTACCGCCCGACAGACCGAGATCAGCACTATCACCATTTGTATAAGGGAAGAATCCATGCAACCGATGCATCCGACATTGGGAGAGTGGTAATCACACTTCATTTTCGACAGGCGACCTCTTGAATAATGGCTCTCAAGGTGCCTAACCAGTGAGATTCACACAACTATGTGGACTTTTACACCAGACGAGCCAGGGGTAGGTTGCCCGTTTTTGTTGACTCACTCACGCCAAAAGGTCATGGACTGGGAAGCATCGTCAAATAATTCCTCCCACTCGTGATGTACGGAGTGAAAGCGGTCGGGACACGGGTCGTCCAAGGGCGCCTGGGAGTGCTGGGCGATGTGTTGAATGGTGTACCGGCCAATACGCCAGTCAAATTACAACACATATAAGAGTAGTGAGAAGAGGTGCCGACATACTGACTGCGTCACATGACTTCACAGAATAGTCAGAGAAGAGAGAGGCGCGTTTTGTCCGCCAAAGCACCAACGACCCGCAGAGAATGAAAAAACCCTGCACCCCCTCCCCCCCACGAGACCTCGCATCAGTCGACGACGACCAAACGACGTCGCACATCAAACAAATTAAACGCAATATTAAAACGGTGATGAAAAACGAAGCCGCTGTGCTAACCAGGAGCCATATGAGCCCAAAGACTAATTAATATACTGACGGCACATCTCTGAAAACACCACAAGAAACAAAAGTGATCCCTCTGATTATTTGCATCCCATGCAACCACGCTTTTATTGTAGTTGTTCATGTGGACATCTTGAATGGCATGACCACACAGCCCCATAGCATAGGCTTGACCACTATTAGATATAAATATTTCAGAGCGATGATGTAATAGCCCTATCAAGTCATCTGATGAAAAATGATGAATTATGTGACCGCCAGATAGAAAAAAAGTGACATGGCATGGACTTGATCCACCGAGAGTTGTACCCCTCCATAAACAGTGCATTTGATTTGTGGACCATCCCGCCGACGCATACCCAGTGCCGGACAGGAGCTGTGGGTGGAACATCTTCCTCTCTCCAACACGAATGACGCAGGCCCCATTGAGCTCACCATCAACAACGCATCATGCTCTACGTGAATTTAGCCCTTACTTTTGTACGTGAAAGCTGCTCCAGAATTGCCGATGGTGCAACGGTGAGTCCGATGAATCAGACGAATCGGTTTCAGAAGATGGACATTTCGCTCAGCGACACGTCGCGTCGAGACGCTGTCGTCGTACTGTTGTGAAGCCAAATAGATCTTAGTTGACAGCACCCTTTTTCTACCGCCACTCCCCGGCGGGTAACAATGCCGGACGGGTAAGAAGATGGATTTTCACGGTGAACAGTAGCTCGGCCGATCTGATGGGTCTCCTCAATGCAAACCTGTCCATACAAGACCGTTATCTCTGGACGATCATTATCCAAGACGCAACGCTGTATGTCGGAGAAGTGAAACCAAATAAAGCTGTACAACTGGGTTACATCTACGCCTTGGAGCAAAACCAGCCCTATATACCATCCGGCGTATGCAAACCAAAGTGTTCTCTGTGCCTAGGGAATATGGGCGCTATCCAAGAACATTTATCTTTGGGGAAACTCCCCAAGCGACTGATCCGGGTAGTAGGTCCCGAACAGAGCCCTACCGCCGAACTTTGGACGGGTTAATTTCATCCGATGATACGAAAACTCCTTGAAAGCGACAGGCCAAATAGAGCAAGACGAAGTGAACCACATCAGTCGGGACAGTTTCACGAGCAAGAACACGTTGTTCTGCTTCGAACAGATCTGACCTTGGAGAACGACCATCAGCCGAACCTCGTCTGGCAAAACCGGTTAAAAATCCACTTTGCACGACCCTTCCGGAGCACCTTGATTGTGCTTGCAAGAGTGAATGGGGATCGCCAGCCACACTGGCATGAGAGAAGCGATCAACAATTTTCAATGATGCCGACAAGACATCATGATGTTCCAAAAATATAAAATCCGTATCGCTGATCAGTATTCTTAATTCATAATAATCGTTGTAAAGTCGTCATCTAGAGAATGATGTATCTCAGTCACGCTGAGATCGAAATAATCGAAAAACCTATTTCGTATGAGTTAGAACCAATTCCAAATTGCATGAAATAAAAATAACAATAACAAAAGATGGTTTCCAATAAGAGAGAAGCGTTCAACAGTTTTGAATGTCAGCAAGACACGATGATGTTCTATACATAAAATCAGAAGTGGATGAAAACTAGAAGTATGCAAGGATGTATTCAGTGTCATCGACGGCATGTTACCCGTTTTAGCGCTTCCAGTTGAAAACATTGCCCCCTAGCGGGAACTGGCCAACTTCCAGGGGAAACAATTTTGGAATGTCAGGCCACGACTCAACAGCCGCGAATGCAACTCCAGCGTCCGGAGTCGAAGCGACGAAGATGGCGCAATGAATCATGGGAGTTTTGTGAGAGGCCGTGACCTTGCACCTGCATATCAATGAAAATCATCAAATTCAGGGCTCGCCTATGTTAACTTGTCATGGCGATTTATTTGTACTTCCAAGGAACAAAATATTGTTTACTGTTAGTTACCAGCACTGGTAGCAATAATAATTAATTAATATATCCCTCTAATTTATCCAGGAAGTCTATTCATATGCAAATAAGCACCCAGCTGAATTGTCAGATGCGGCATTCTAAGGATATTCGTTCTTCTCACACTCTTGATGCAAACCTCCCGTCATCAATAATATTTATTCAGCGAAATGTAACCTAAGTTGATACATTTATTTGATTGAACAAGAGAACAGAATTGAGGAAGCCGAAGTGAATGAACTCATCGTCACGAGCGCAATAGCTTTCCCCTTTCGTTTTCTCTCTGGGTCAAGCCGTATAATGGAGCTTGTGCTAAATCTGGTAGCCAATCAATTACCTTTGTGACTCGCTAGTAAAATTCCTGATAGTCCTTATAAGGCACGCCTGCGTATCACGCGATATTTCTGTAGTATTTTGAAATTCGGTTGTAAGAAAATCGAATGTTCATTGGTCGCCAGTGTTGGTTACGTCCTATAATGACCTCCCACGCTTACCGCGGAAAATTGAGGCTTATGACGAGTGGGTCAAAACATTCCTTTGAATTCGATCTGATTCAAACTTGTTGTTGATATATTGTGTAAACATAAAGCCATTCGTATCACCAAATGTCTGTAGTTCGCACGGACATGATAGATTATGGATTTGGGGATTTTAGATGCACAATAAAAAACAAAGACATATATGGTAATATCCTGCCCACCCGTTAGGGGGCCATCAGGTTAGTGGTAAAGCAAATATATGAACTTCCCGCGTTATCTCCCAGAGTTTATAAGGTACCGTAGACCTGGGTCCCCAGAATAAATGAACTACGTCCATACTCGATTGTAATTCAATAAACGATTTATTGCCCATTTAAGATATCGAACTGATGTGTTAAAAAGACAACAGGAGTCGAAAGTACAGGTAGACCTTCGTTGGGCAGAAGTTTGGATCTAACGAAAAAATGTTGACTCCGATGTGAGCACAACCGGTTTTCTGGGTCACCGTAGCGTACGGCCAGACTGCGTGCTCCAGATAATTCCCATGATTCCTCAGTCTAAATTTAGATAATTCAGCTGCCGACAATTGCCGACTAATAACGACTAATAACGACTGCAAGCCGATCGGCGCACAGTGGAAAATTTGGATTCTGTATTGCGCAGATTTCACATCATACGTCACATGAAGCGTTATAGGCAGGCTGGTGGTGCCATTGCCGTCTACATAGTCTAAGTGATCCTTGCATACTTCTAGTTCATCCACTTCTGATAAAATCCTAATCCCTGGCCATAATTCAACAAGGCCTCATCAGTAGCGGATGTGGACATTACAGCTTGTTTTATCTTTTACCGTCGTTGCCGTCGATAGCCTATGTACACTGTCGTGCAGATGTTTCACCACTCTCCCCAGGCTGAAGACCAGGACGTGCTGGTGTATGACTTTATCGACTACCATTTCACTGTGAGTAGTAGTAAAAGCGGATCTTTAGGACATTTGACCTAAAAATATGCATAATTGTGACGTCACAGAGGTCAAGTTCCGTCAAATGTCACACGCAGGTTGTCGATTCGCCTGAATCCCCGGGAATGTCCAGGAATCTCCGGCAATGTCCGGTCTCCTCCGGAAATGTCCGGTAATGCTCGGGAATGGCCGGAGGACCATCGAGGTCAATCTTGCCCTGTCAAGCTTCTAGATTATAATCCCCATGCATAGCCATATAGCGAGAGAACGAGAATCTCCCTGGTCCTGGTGGGAGTCGAAACCGCACTGCACGCTCCAAAGGCGGGCACGTTATCCATTGTGCAACGAGTCAGTACATACGAGGCAAGGTTGAAAATACCCCAATATACCTACTAGAGGGCAGGTCTATATGCTTTTATGATATAGGCCCAATGGGGAACCCACGCATGGACATATGCGGTATGGAGTGCGGTACCTTATTTTTTCTGTCTCACGCTGTAGAATACAAAAGTTCTGACTGCGCATGCGTAGTGCATCGGCAGATCTGCGTGGACGAGGTGGACCAATATTGGCTCGAATGGGTTGTGGTGGTGTCATGGTGAAGCACTCGTGGAGGAGCATCCGACTGGAAGGGTGTGTCTTTGAAATGTCGTTCATCTGCGCATGCGGCGTGAAAAAGGGGCATTGGAATGGACGTTTGTCAAGGCTCAGACTCAGGCAAGACGTCCAGAAACCCGTTCAGCACGCCGAGAGCATGAATACCCTACCCATTGCCCGGACCGTGTGGTGCTACGGAGAAAGGCAAGAGGAGTATGCAACAATGCCCAACATCTCGTTCGTGGAAGGCCCACTCAATTGGAACGATTTGAAATCGGACACTTTGGTGGTCATGGATGATCTGATGGCCGGGACGGATTCCCGCGTCACCCAGCTCTTTACCAAAGGCAGTCGTCATCGGTGGCTCAACATTATCTACATTGTGCATAATTTATTCAGAGCATCGACTATAGGTCGGTCGGATATCTCATGATAATATGTATAACTTGCAAGTGTTGTTTACCGCTATACTCGCAAACACTCCCAGATTATGATAAATGTGAATAACTAATTTCGCAAAAAAACATGCTGCCCCTTAAGGTGGATCTCCACAGTTTCGCAGCAATGGCCCCGGTCTAATTTCCTAATACTATAGACTGTCCGTGTTCTGCTACATCAAAATTCTTCCTGTATTCTTAATAACTTATATCTACAATACCATCCTGTTCAGCATTATCAACGTTGCAATATACAAATCGATGGCTGGCTTCGTCTACACCGTTATCGGGGCCATGGAGTAAAGTTTGTCCTGCCACAGTTATGTTTCTTGGATGTGCTTAAAAATCAAGACTCATTTACGGAGAGAAAATATGACAAAAAAACGAACAGGTTTACCCCCACTTTTTTCGCCTTTTTAGGTTGGTACCGGACCTGGAAAAATGAGAAAGAAGTTTAATTGAAATCGCTCTGATAGATTTTCCGAGAAATTGAGCCGAATTTGACCATTTTTCGACATTTGAAGGGGTTTTCTATGAAAAATGAAGCAAGGTTGGAGGGTAATCTTCGAGATTCATTTTTCTATAACATATCACTGCTGTTTTTTAAAATAATAGCTTACTCATGCTCTTTCAGAAAATATATACATATAAGTGATTTAGGTTGAAGATTTTACGACAATTAGTAACCGAAAAGCGGACCCATGGTCTATTCCTTGGCGATTGGAAGAATCTCTGGAGTGCACCCTTAAAGGATTAATAGTGCAGTCTATACATTATCTCAACGTAGACTCCATTACGGAGCGGTGATATACCATTACGCCAGATTGTTTAATTTTGACAGCTTAGTTGCTGCTCAGGTGGAAAGAAGAACAGGAGTTCGATTAAAAGAATCCACAGTGTGTCCATTGGTATAACGTTGAAGGTATTGCACACACTGTTCCATACAGGAGTTATCTCCCCCTGGATTTCGGTAGATATTATGGCACACCTAATTACAACACATATAAGGGAAGTGGGAAGAGGTGCCGACATACTGACAGAGCCACATGACTACACAGTATAGTCCTATCACAATGATATAAATTTGACAGAATTATTTTCTTTACAACAACACATTAGCAGTCCAAAATGGATGGAAGCGGTGTATATTACTGAGGTTTTATGAGTTATTTCTGAAGTTTCTGAAGCATTTTCAATGTTTCTAGGAGACAATTTAGTGCAAAATTATCAATAATTTGACTGGGTTACATCTCTTATTTGCATTTTCTAGCGTTTCTTGTATCATCGGAAAGCGGAAAAGCAACCACGGCCTCCATATTGCCGAATGGATGTCCATTATTATGAGCAAATGGCTTAATTTTGAGTTTTGTTCTCGAAAATTCTTCTAGAGTTGGCAAAAATGATCAAAACAAAGTTGGGGTAGGGGGAACTTTGTCGGTCGGATATCTCATGATAATATGTATAACTTGCAAGTGTTGTTTACCGCTATACTCGCAAACACTCCCAGATTATGATAAATGTGAATAACTAATTTCGCAAAAAAACATGCTGCCCCTTAAGGTGGCTCTCCACAGTTTCGTAGCAATGGCCCCGGTCTAATTTCATAATACGATAGACTGCCCGTGTTCTGCTACATCATAATTCTTCTTGTCTTCTTAATAGCTTATATCTACAATACCATCCTGTTCAGCATTATCAACGTTTATCAACTGGAAATTGAGCCGAATTTGACCACTTTTCGACATTTTAAGGGGTTTTCTAGCAAATTTGAAGCAAAATTGCAGGGGAATGTTCGAGATTCATTTTTCTATAACATATTAGTGCTGTGTTTTAAAATAATAGTTTAGTCATGCTCTTTCAGAAAATATATACATATATGTGATTTAGGTTGAAGATTTTACAACTAGTGGCCGAAAAGCGGGTAATGGTCTATTTCGTGGCGAATGGAAGAATCTCTGGAGTGCACCCATAGTGCATCGTCGGTGGTCTACGGAACCGGATCATCGTTGTCGAAATAGATGCACAATGGCAAGACGATTTGTTCGATATCGGCCCCCTCGCCACACATTCAGATGAAAACCGGGGAGAATCTCGTGGCTGCGTTCAAGACTATCTTCAAGACGGGTCGCAAACCGTTTATTTGCAAACAGTTTTTGAAGCTCAGAAGGTGTTCTTCTTTCACACGCTCAACGAGACCAAGGCTTCCGTCGTCGAAGGGTTCAATCGGACGGTCAAAGGCCTCATGTACAAGAACTTTACAGCTAAGAATACACGGCGGTACATCGATGTCCTTCTGAAATTTGTGGCCATCTACAACCGGGCCTGACACCGAGGTATTCAGGTAGCACCCATCATCGTCACCGAGCGCAACGAAGCACAAGTCCGGCAAGTCATATACCCCATGCATCGCAAACATGACCGAAGGTGTTCAACGTCGGGTACCCTGTACGGATTGGCAAAGTGAAATGAAACGGTTATAAAACCAGGAATCATAACCGTCAGCGTTCATTCCACCCTCGACCATGAAAACAGTGCTATGGATAAAGTGCAGTCGCCTCTGACACTCCAAATCCGCAAAGCACAAGTGGGCTTTGTGGTGACACGGCTAACCCTGCTGGGTATCTTGTAAGGAGGTGTGTTTTACGACGGGGCGACTCAGCCAACCAAGGACACCAGCCGTGAGTGCGAGTTAGACGACTCTAGAGACTCCCTCCACGCTAACGACTCTACCGGTTTCAGCAGTCACTAAACCAAATATACAGACGTGATCAATTGCCACACCAAGTATTGCCTGAAGACCAGCGATTTACGATCATCCAGAGACCTGATTGAACGCGCTAACACCCCGACAATGATACAAATGCGCACCGCACACACCAGTGTTCCACCGACACCGCTTCACTCGCGGGGCCGATGGACTCGTTTAATATGCCGACAGCATGATTACACCACACATTGCTCAGGTCGTTTGCTATTATGGAGACTGGCAGGCAGCGGATGCGATGATGCCCCACATCATGTTCGGGGAAGAACTACCCAATCTGGCCGACTTGAAACCGAACACCTTGGTGATTCAGCACTTTACCAAATGCAGTCATATTATGTAGAATCTGTTCAACGGAACATCAGTCTGAACGTACAATAACTGGGGGTGTTTACAAATAGAGAGATATCACTCACCTGCTGCACATGGCGAGACATGTCCCGTGTCCGGGCCACACCCATTTTGCCTTGAACGCCGTTAAAGATGTGACAACCCCTCAGCACGGGTGCTCGTTGACCTAAAGCACAACGTGTATGTGCATAAAGGGTAAAAATGTTATGTAAACACAACGACAGTGGGCCTCTCCAGTAAATAAATAAATTGGAGCGATATGCAACACCATCCTTGTTCATGTTGTCTCTGTATTGATAAGATCTTTGATAAATAGCCCACCACAAAGGAAAAAAAAGCAGAATTGTGGATTCCAGCTTTAGTTGTGCAATATGTCCGCACGGGCCAACGCTCTCGGTCCTGAAGACAGCCTCACCCGACCAAGTGATGCAGTTGAGGGGGCCTTGTACACTGTTTGTGTGAGATCGGATACAACCTGTTGAAGACAATGTTCCTCCGACTCCAGCTCAAAAGACCAGGTTGAACAAACTTAAGACAGGCTTTCTGGTCTATAGGCTAGTCCCACAAGCACAGAAGAAAACGATCTTTCAGAACGGCGGCTTTCTCGGGGCTAGCTTAGCACCGTTGCTCCTCAGTCAACAATGAGCCACGCAAAAGATTTCCCCGGATGCACCTACTTCAAATCCTACAATCTCCGTATTCGATCCCATCTACGGTGAAGACGATGAACACGCTCAATGAGGACATGAGTCAGTTTTACAACGGCAGTTTTACAACGTACAATGAGGCCCTTCAACGATACATGACGTTCACCGACTTGTAGATCATATAACATGGAAGAGAGACTACTTTTTTGTCTGCGGATGGAGTTTACCACTTTTCAGCGCGTGCCAGTGACGTCATAATACTAGCGTAGCACTATATCTGCTAAACGGAAGTCATAACACTAGCACGTGTTGTACCTGCTAAATTACTCGGACCCATTATACGGATTTTATAGTATGAAAAAAAATAAACACTGAATATACGAAAAACTAGAACGAACAAAATCGCGGATTAGTATAGAAAAATAACATTTTCGTGTACGCAGAAGCGTGTTGAGACTATTCCTGTCCCTAATGAACCGCTATTGTCCCGCATGGTGTAGACTATATATAAAGATCCAAGTTATGTCATCTGCTACGTCATCAGTAGTAGAAAAAGCGTATTTCAATTCCACTGTCCCCTTAGTAACAGAGAAAACCGGCATACTTGACCATTGACCTCAGTCTACCGGATAAAAACATCTCATCGGAACGCAGTACGTGTTCCTATGTCGTTCTTCAGCACGGTTGATGTCTGCTCCGTATCGAAGTTAGATGGCAAAGTCACACAGGACGTTGCTTTTCTTGTCAATTTGAATGATATCGTCGAATTCGGCGTAGCATATCGCATTGGTGAGTTCTGGAGGGCTTGGCTAAAGCGGCTTCCAGTAGTAATTTGCCTTGCTGGAGACTCGTCGAAGTCTTCCCGACTCATGTGGTTTCCTTCGTCTTGGTCAGTTTGACCTGTTGCTGCAAGCAGGTTCAGGTAACTCTGAACGAATCATCGTTTTGATTGGTCATATTGATAAAAATGGGGTTCGAGTGGCGTGACTTATATTCATGAATAATGTACCAAATAAAAACTCCGTGTGGTATATCACCCAGACGCATACTGGATGCGTGCCGCTGGTGGAGTGGGAATGGGATGAATGTATTTGGTGTTAGGCCGCTGTCGGGACCTGCTCTCCGACCACACAGAGGGCGACAAAATTGATGTTGAAATGCTAAAAGTCAAACTAATTTTTTGCTGGGTAGGTTTCATTGAAACTGGTATTCTCCACACAGGCCAGGATCATTCGCTTGGGTAGTTCTCCCACGAATAAATTTTCTTTGTTGACGCTCATATTCCCAACTGGGACAGAGAGCACTTTGGCTTGCACACGTCGGATGGAGGAAAGGCCTGTTTTTGTTTTCTACAATGCTTTGAGGAGCCTCAATTGTACGGCAGAATTCGGTTTCACTTTACTGACATGACGATAGATGACGATCTTATAGTCAGCCGCGTGTCCTTCTACGTGGGGGCCATCAGGTGCTCGTATCAGTGGGGGTTTGATGGGTACCTTTTTCAAAAAGGTAACAATCTTACATGAATATATCCGCATGCACTCGACACATGAGGTCGACCAAACCGCTGTTAGCTGTAAAACTCCTTTTTTAACCGGTCGATATTGGTATCCACCGAACCCATGTGCTGGGAGTGTCCCGGTAGAACAAGGCCGCTGTCAACTGAGACTCTTTAGCTTCCCGGCGTATGAGAAGAGCGTTTCGATGTATGCCCGATGGGGGTTAAGTGTTGGCCGAGTCACTAGTGAGTTTGTCACTAAGTGAAATTTCCACCTGCTCAGACATAGAGTGCTGCCACAGATTTGTCGGTCCCATCGAGACACGGTCGACGATGTCGGACTCATCCCCACTGATAAAATACGTATGGGATAAACCCAGGCAGACCGTACCCCCATTGCTGATGATGATGGGGATCTGCGTCATTGATGCTGGAGAGGGGGAGATGTTCCGCTCATATCCCCTGCGCGGTACTGGTCTGCGTTGATGTCACGGTCCACAAATCAACTTCACTGTTGGTGAAGGGGCAGGACTATGGAAGGATTAAGGACATGTTTACCCAAAGATGTTTTGTTTTTTCATCGATCGTCGTAGTCATGGGGTACGTACCATGACCCATGGTGATCGCTGTTGAGTTCTGGGTGGTGACTCAGGTTCCCAGGTCATCAACTGGCGTATCGGACGGCGTAACTTCCGGGGTGTAGGCACCCGGCGCTACGGTATCTCCTGTTGCATCCACGTCTAGCGCTGGGGGTTGCCCACCAATTTTTGCAGTACGCGCATGTCTTTCAGTCCTTGTGTGGTCTGTCTGTGACTTGCGTTGATGCATCATGTCATTCACCAAACCGGTTATCTGAGTGCCAGGAACCACTTGGTTCCGCACGATCAGTGCACCTTTATTATTCCAGGTTATGTTAGAATTGTCTTTTACCCGCTGTAACACCAAACCGGATTTTTTCTGGGGCGTTGTGGGCTCGCTGTTCAAGATTTCGTCCTCGACCCTCCGTGGAGCTGGTGGTAATTGTGATCTCTGCTGGAGTGGTACTGAGGTCGACGGAATGGATGGTTCAGTTGAATGGGACTTGTATTGGTCCATAAACGTGATGTACCATTGAAAGGCCCCGAGTACTGTTTCGTGGCTGTAAATCTGTTGCATCTCCTGATGGAGTGTGTTCATCGTCTTCATCTTAGGTGGGATCGGATACGATTTCGCGGGTCCACCAGGGCCATTCCACCCAATAGTGGATCTAGCTGGAAGCGTCTAATGGCGCTAAGATAACCCGGTGAAAGCCGAATTTCTAAGGACGTAATCCATAGTTTCGAATTATTGGTCCCCCTTGAGAATTATAATATATCAGAGCGCCCAAGTCTGACCACATGATAATTACCGGTATGTTTCTTTTTGTATTAACCATTATTCATAGTACCAAGCTCTGGCTACTACCATTCCTTCAATCTGACATATCCGGATCGCTGACTCAGTTTAGCTATTTGACGGGACGGACCGCGAAGTCAACCTTCGCCAGTCTCACTTTCGCACGTGTTTCAGGTGTTATTTTACATATGGAATATGGAATATGTGATAAAAATCAGCATGGTCGATCCCATGTCCTGAATAGCTTTTTTGTCTCGCTCCGAGACGGGGAACACTGGTAAGGAATTTTAGTAAAATCGATTTTCAAGATTTTCCCAGGAAATGAACGAAAATGGCCCATTTTGGGTCATTTTAATAGATTTTCCATAAAATATGGAGTATATTCCGATGGAAGAAAATTAGTCCCGGGTTAAAATTGCAAAACTGGCTTGTATCTTGAAATAATGGTATGATAAATTGTCCATAAAATATGGAGTATATTCCGATGGAAGAAAATTAGTCCCGGGTTAAAATTGCAAAACTGGTTTGTATATTGAATTAATGGTATGAACATTCCCTTCAAGAAAATAGATACTTTTAGATGAGTTTTTGTAGGGTTTGGCAAAGTACTAATGACGGAAGTGCTATACCAGGGGTCTATTTCTAGCAACGAGGAGTCTACTGTGGACTGCAACCTAAGATTTATTCTTTTGAGCTTGTTGGACTCGCTTCTGGACCAGGGTTCGAAGACCTTTCTTATGCTTGTTAAACTTGGTCTTCTGAGCTGGAGTCAAAAAGAGCATTGCCTTTTAACAGGTTGTATCCGATCTCGCAGACAGGATCTGCCCCACGCACATTGTCCGGAACCCGGATGTAAAACCATCACTGGCCGTTTAACATGGATAAATAGATGGTAATATTGTCGGAGACCCTCCTCTAGACATGGATGCTTCGGAAGGGTAGATAAAGGCTATCTATTGTCCCGGAGAGTGCCGGGCATTGTCGGAGATGACCGGACATTGCCATCCACCAGGGGCGCCACCAAACCACGTGACCTGCGTACTTCCGGTGATCCCGCGCATGCGTGCGGCCGGATAACCCGCGCGGCCGGATAACCCGCGCAGGCGTGCGGACGGGCGGGCCCGGGGGAAACCCCCACTGGGGGGAAAAAGGTCAGTACATGACTAAACATGTACATCCCAGGGTCCATACATACATTCCATGCATTTTTCCCGTGGGACTACTTTCTGTCCGCGGAGGCAGACCGCATTACCGTCAGACCGCGGAGAAGTACATGTCCCAAAGGTCACGTGACCGGAAGTGCCGGAACTATAGTGAACTTGACCTATAAGGGTACCCCACCCGTCGAGAGCCTTATTTTCCGGAAATTACCGGAAATTAATGATATGTAAGTAGGTCAATGTGGTAGTTTATCCACTTTATATACTACTTACCCAAATTATCGCACGCTCGTACTGATAATTTCCAAATGAGATTTGGTACGTTATTTCATTACATATTTGTACACTCGTGCTAGTAACTCTTTAACCTGCACCTCGTGCATGGTCAAACTATTAGGACACTTATTCTTCCATGATTCACACAGTTCTATTGAAAAGAGAATGATACCGAAATACCGGTCTGTCAGTCTTATTAATCAGCCGCTGAGAGAAACACTCACGTGACTCAATCAACTAACAAAGAATATGGTAATCATAGATGCAAATTCGATCCACGCTTGTAGAGAATGTACCAACTTCATGACTAGAATATAAAAGCCAGACCTTACTTGCGCTGCGTTACACGAACTTATGCTGGCAATCTGGTGTACCAGACCATAAATACCTTAGTCGGCCAAGATCAATTTCCCGCCAAGATCAGTTTCCTAATCTTCAACATGACAAATACCGATCTTGAGAATTGGGCCTATTTATGGGCCTGCTGCTGGGTTTCAGCTCCACCAATGTTCAGTAGTTGGCGATGAATTTTCTAGCTGTCTAGTCCGTTAGACCGAGTGGTATAGTTCCATCGAAATGACGTCACAAAAACAAGTGACTGGGAATATATTAAATAAGTTTAACCCGAAGTGACGTCACAAAAACATATGGTTGGGGCGTATTCAAGGTAGGATACCTCTGAGATCAACCAGTGACGTCATAAAAGATCAATCTGACATCCGTCTTTCCTGGCGATTACACCCCATGGGGGTTCCCCACTTGCCATTAGGCTGGACATAATGCTGGAGAGTGTCGTCCCTACACACAATTTGATGACGTCCCAAAATATGTTGCGACTTGTTTGTCCCCGAGTTGATGATGTCACAAAAGCGGCTAGTTGTGAAATAACATGCAAGGGAGCGACCGCCTCACTGCGAAGGAATACGATCCGGAAATAAAACGGTCAAGGGGATTAAGAGGGGACTGGGGAGTAAATTAACATGAAAGTGACTGGGTAGTAATTTTTTTGTCCGCGGAGAGTGACCTTATTACCGCGGAAGTGGCCGGCTCACCGCGAAAGAGTACAGTCCTGGGTGACGTGACCGGAACTATAGCTGCCATTACCGGAAATTAAGGCGCAATGAGAATTACAAGCGTCTAGTCCGTCATTCATAATCCAGCCGTCGTCCATTAGAGAATATCCGCGTCCATAATCCAAAAATTAGTCGCAACTTGTCCTTGGGTTAAGTAAGTCAAAACAGAGGGAGATAACTCCGCTTCTGGTACACATGGCAATGGAACGTGATCATGGGAAATGCGACTGTATTTTCAGCTAATCAGCAACAGCAACATCCTGATTATAATGGCTAATCAGATCACTTGTTTAGAGCAACCATGGCGACCATGACAATAGATTCGAAACTCCACAGTTGCCTGACTTGTGGGATATATGGCAGTAGCCATGTACATCTACAATAAAGTATGAAAATTAATAAATATGAAGGTTTTTTTTTGAAGAAAGAATAATTCTATTTGTTATTTTTCCCAATTTATTGAAAATATACGTATTCATCTACCATCAAATACCCCACAAACCAAGCAACTGTGGAAAACACTGAAAGTGGACGGAACACGATCTGCTATGCAAGATGGTAAAGGTTTTGCCTTTGGCTGAAACCTTGCACTGTGAGAATGCTGCGTTGCCTGCTGCATCAAAGTCTACTTCTGTTCATTTTGTGAGAGTGTCACCCTGTGCTCCGGAACTATACAATGAACTGTATTAGCATTAACTTGATTGTAAAACTTTTGTGTAATACTGCTTGATACGCTAGTTTGTTATCCACAATTTGTCTCCCTTTGTACGTGTGATAGCAGGTACGAGTTTGCCTGGTGACGTCAGTGCACACGATAGAGGTCGCTGTTGTTTAGGCGCCCTGTATGGCTCGACGACGTTGGTCGGAAAGTTGTTTTTGGAGAAATGTAAATCAAATTTATGCTGGCCTATAAGCGTCATCGATTAGCAGTAACATGTTGTACTGCAGTGCCGGGTATGGGTGCTGGCCTGTTCTAGCTTTCCTAGCTTCTCTAAATGTGGGCAGATAGAGTACATGTAGGAGTGACAGCATAGTATAGTCCGCACAGTAGCTCTGGAATAGCCTTGTTCTATACTACGTGAGAACAACGCTATGGCTGTAAACCAGTCACCAGATGGAGTTGTTGGGAAAATGCTGTACGGGCAATATTTGCCGAACCAATTGACCATAATCAATAAAATAATTCGTTTCTATGTCCACTTACCTTTCATAAAAACACCTTGTTTATCAGCGACTGTCCATTTTTAGCTTGGCAAGAGATCTAAACTCGGATGAGGGGGGTAAAACATGTCAACATCGCCGCCATCTTGCATCGATCAGAACGCTGATTACGCGCCACAACAACTCGCGATAAACACTACACGCACAACGGCTATGCGGACAGTTTTACCCCCTCGTCCGTGTTTAGACGTCTTGTAAGACTAAAAATGGACAGTCGCTGATAAACAAGGTGTTTTTATGAAAGGTAAGTGGACATAGAATCGAATTATTTTATTGGTTATGGTCAATCGGTTCGGCAAATATTGCCCTTACAGCATTTTCCCAACAACTCCATCTGTTGTCTGGTTTACAGCCATAGCGTTGTTCTCACGTAGTATAGAACAAAGCTATACCAGAGCTATCCGCACAGATGATCTGAGGACCACTGGATACCAACTATGGATTGTGAACTGGTGTGATGGTTCCGAGCTGTCGATATGTCACTCTCCTCAAGCAGTGGGAGTCGCTACTCAATTAATGGACGTTATGTAATTGGGCCACTCAGTTAAATGGAAATCACCCTCATGGTGTGAAGCCACTGTTCTCTGTTCTCTCTGTACTCTGTAGCCACTGTTCTCTAGTTGATAATGTTAGGTTGTATCAGATGTGTATTATAAAATAAGTAATGTTCAGTACAGGAGATTAATTGTGTGAACACATTTTTGTCGTTCGTGTCACTTTTCTTTAAGTAGGAAACGATCCCGAATTATTGTAGTTGTTGCCTTCCGATTAGGGGCCTCGGCTACAATTTGCTCGCCTACAGTCATCAAATTCTATTCATTTTCCCTAGCTCGCAATTGGCAATTTAAATGGGAGTCACAATATCAATTATTGCAAAGAGATATTTTCTTCCGGAAATTACGTGCTTTCACAAATACGACACATAGTAACAGTATGTATTATTTTACGTTCATTTTAATGACATAGATGGCAGTTGAAGAATACGTAAATCAACATTTAGTGTACATAAAAATATTCCGTATGATAAAGTTTTGTTCATAGGTTTGTTTTAGTTGGCATTTGAGTCTGAAGAGTAATAGATTTCTACGACTCTGAAGTCACGGTTATTTCTTATATACTCGTCTTCATCCGCACCGATTATTCAGTGGTCCATATCAGCTATCTTAACTATTACGGAAAAGTTAGTAAGTGTAGCCATATTTATTCATTCCATGATTTGGAAAGATGATCAGTATAATGTATGTCACCACGACTTTGATGAGTATATTCATGATAATATTGCTGTCTCTGTCAGCCATGGATATTATTTTAAAAATTCGGTAATGGTAAAGACCCACTACTACGCCGCAAACTCTCGATCTGTGATAGTAAATTTGCTCTTGATGAACCCGACACCCGTTTAGCCGGAGTGAAGGCAGGAGGGGAGGGTGGCGGAGGAGGTCGTGGCGGTGGTGGTGGTGGTGGCGGCACATACGGACCTGGCTGGTCATCAGGCTCTTCATCATCAAAGGCGTCATCAAACTCATCCGTGGCAAATCCGGGATCATCATCAGAATCATCTTCATTGTCACTTTGTAGCATCAGTTCATTTTCTTCGCCTTCTTTCCCACTGCCGCCTACAACATGGATAAGTTAACCATAAGCGTAATTGAGTCTAACTTGACGGTCGTTGACTTACTTAGTCTTTCGGAGTTATCGACCCCTGTTTTGGCCACCAAAGGCGAAAGTAGTGGCCTTATAACCGCGGAGGATCACCGCAGCGACCGCATCACCGCAGAGGAATACGGCGGATCAGGTGACCGGAAGTGAGGTTCTATGGCGACAACTATTATGGTTGAAGAGAAAGCAAGGCTAACTTGATGCTCGTTACAGACCCAGCGACCCTTAGCGGCCACAACAGTGGAGATAACTCTGTAAGCATGTCCACGAGCGTCAATATAGCCTTTTACTACTACTACTACTGACTGACTAAATGAACCTATAATACTAAATTTATACCGATTAAATCGCAAAATAAATATAAACTGTTGGAGAAAGAAGGTTCCATCTAAGACTCACCTTTAGCGCCAGTACTAATAAATGGAAATGCAAATAACCAGCCGATAGCAGGATCTAGAGGGGCCCTCTTTTTCAACGACATTCGAGTGGAAGTTTGTAAGTATCGGGCACAAACAACAACAACTATCTGAAAAGATAGGTGACGTTCAAATATCATTTATTGTTACCCAATTACAACTTTTACCTTCAACTCAAACTTGTACATGTAATCACGAGGCAACTTTGTAGGGGGAACTTTGTCGGTCGGATATCTCATGATAATATGTATAACTTGCAAGTGTTGTTTACCGCTATACTCGCAAACACTCCCAGATTATGATAAATGTGAATAACTAATTTCGCAAAAAAACATGCTGCCCCTTAAGGTGGCTCTCCACAGTTTCGTAGCAATGGCCCCGGTCTAATTTCATAATACGATAGACTGCCCGTGTTCTGCTACATCATAATTCTTCTTGTCTTCTTAATAGCTTATATCTACAATACCATCCTGTTCAGCATTATCAACGTTTATCAACTGGAAATTGAGCCGAATTTGACCACTTTTCGACATTTTAAGGGGTTTTCTAGCAAATTTGAAGCAAAATTGCAGGGGAATGTTCGAGATTCATTTTTCTATAACATATTAGTGCTGTGTTTTAAAATAATAGTTTAGTCATGCTCTTTCAGAAAATATATACATATATGTGATTTAGGTTGAAGATTTTACAACTAGTGGCCGAAAAGCGGGTAATGGTCTATTTCGTGGCGAATGGAAGAATCTCTGGAGTGCACCCATAGTGCATCGTCGGTGGTCTACGGAACCGGATCATCGTTGTCGAAATAGATGCACAATGGCAAGACGATTTGTTCGATATCGGCCCCCTCGCCACACATTCAGACGAAAACCGGGGAGAATCTCGTGGCTGCGTTCAAGACTATCTTCAAGACGGGTCGCAAACCGTTTATTTGCAAACAGTTTTTGAAAGCTCAGAAGGTGTTCTTCTTTCACACGCTCAACGAGACCAAGGCTTCCGTCGTCGAAGGGTTCAATCGGACGGTCAAAGGCCTCATGTACAAGAACTTTACAGCTAAGAATACACGGCGGTACATCGATGTCCTTCTGAAATTTGTGGCCATCTACAACCGGGCCTGACACCGAGGTATTCAGGTAGCACCCATCATCGTCACCGAGCGCAACGAAGCACAAGTCCGGCAAGTCATATACCCCATGCATCGCAAACATGACCGAAGGTGTTCAACGTCGGGTACCCTGTACGGATTGGCAAAGTGAAATGAAACGGTTATAAAACCAGGAATCATAACCGTCAGCGTTCATTCCACCCTCGACCATGAAAACAGTGCTATGGATGTGCAGTCGCCTCTGACACTCCAAATCCGCAAAGCACAAGTGGGCTTTGTGGTGACACGGCTAACCCTGCTGGGTATCTTGTAAGGAGGTGTGTTTTACGACGGGGCGACTCAGCCAACCAAGGACACCAGCCGTGAGTGCGAGTTAGACGACTCTAGAGACTCCCTCCACGCTAACGACTCTACCGGTTTCAGCAGTCACTAAACCAAATATACAGACGTGATCAATTGCCACACCAAGTATTGCCTGAAGACCAGCGATTTACGATCATCCAGAGACCTGATTGAACGCGCTAACACCCCGACAATGATACAAATGCGCACCGCACACACCAGTGTTCCACCGACACCGCTTCACTCGCGGGGCCGATGGACTCGTTTAATATGCCGACAGCATGATTACACCACACATTGCTCAGGTCGTTTGCTATTATGGAGACTGGCGGGCAGCGGATGCGATGATGCCCCACATCATGTTCGGGGAAGAACTACCCAATCTGGCCGACTTGAAACCGAACACCTTGGTGATTCAGCACTTTACCAAATGCAGTCATATTATGTAGAATCTGTTCAACGGAACATCAGTCTGAACGTACAATAACTGGGGGTGTTTACAAATAGAGAGATATCACTCACCTGCTGCACATGGCGAGACATGTCCCGTGTCCGGGCCACACCCATTTTGCCTTGAACGCCGTTAAAGATGTGACAACCCCTCAGCACGGGTGCTCGTTGACCTAAAGCACAACGTGTATGTGCATAAAGGGTAAAAATGTTATGTAAACACAACCACAGTGGGCCTCTCCAGTAAATAAATAAATTGGAGCGATATGCAACACCATCCTTGTTCATGTTGTCTCTGTATTGATAAGATCTTTGATGCTAATACTGTTATATGGAAAATGGAATAGGTCTTCGGATTATGGACGCGGATATTCTCTAATGGACGACGGCTGGATTATGAATGACGGACTAGACGCTTGTAATTTGATAAATAGCCCACCACAAAGAAAAAAAAAGCAGAATTGTGGATTCCAGCTTTAGTTGTGCAATATGTCCGCACGGGCCAACGCTCTCGGTCCTGAAGACAGCCTCACCCGACCAAGTGATGCAGTTGAGGGGGCCTTGTACACTGTTTGTGTGAGATCGGATACAACCTGTTGAAGACAATGTTCCTCCGACTCCAGCTCAAAAGACCAGGTTGAACAAACTTAAGACAGGCTTTCTGGTCTATAGGCTAGTCCCACAAGCACAGAAGAAAACGATCTTTCAGAACGGCGGCTTTCTCGGGGCTAGCTTAGCACCGTTGCTCCTCAGTCAACAATGAGCCACGCAAAAGATTTCCCCGGATGCACCTACTTCAAATCCTACAATCTCCGTATTCGATCCCATCTACGGTGAAGACGATGAACACGCTCAATGAGGACATGAGTCAGTTTTACAACGGCAGTTTTACAACGTACAATGAGGCCCTTCAACGATACATGACGTTCACCGACTTGTAGATCATATAACATGGAAGAGAGACTACTTTTTTGTCTGCGGATGGAGTTTACCACTTTTCAGCGCGTGCCAGTGACGTCATAATACTAGCGTAGCACTATATCTGCTAAACGGAAGTCATAACACTAGCACGTGTTGTACCTGCTAAATTACTCGGACCCATTATACGGATTTTATAGTATGAAAAAAAATAAACACTGAATATACGAAAAACTAGAACGAACAAAATCGCGGATTAGTATAGAAAAATAACATTTTCGTGTACGCAGAAGCGTGTTGAGACTATTCCTGTCCCTAATGGACCGCTATTGTCCCGCATGGTGTAGACTATATATAAAGATCCAAGTTATGTCATCTGCTACGTCATCAGTAGTAGAAAAAGCGTATTTCAATTCCACTGTCCCCTTAGTAACAGAGAAAACCGGCATACTTGACCATTGACCTCAGTCTACCGGATAAAAACATCTCATCGGAACGCAGTACGTGTTCCTATGTCGTTCTTCAGCACGGTTGATGTCTGCTCCGTATCGAAGTTAGATGGCAAAGTCACACAGGACGTTGCTTTTCTTGTCAATTTGAATGATATCGTCGAATTCGGCGTAGCATATCGCATTGGTGAGTTCTGGAGGGCTCGGCTAAAGCGGCTTCCAGTAGTAATTTGCCTTGCTGGAGACTCGTCGAAGTCTTCCCGACTCATGTGGTTTCCTTCGTCTTGGTCAGTTTGACCTGTTGCTGCAAGCAGGTTCAGGTAACTCTGAACGAATCATCGTTTTGATTGGTCATATTGATAAAAATGGGGTTCGAGTGGCGTGACTTATATTCATGAATAATGTACCAAATAAAAACTCCGTGTGGTATATCACCCAGACGCATACTGGATGCGTGCCGCTGGTGGAGTGGGAATGGGATGAATGTATTTGGTGTTAGGCCGCTGTCGGGACCTGCTCTCCGACCACACAGAGGGCGACAAAATTGATGTTGAAATGCTAAAAGTCAAACTAATTTTTTGCTGGGTAGGTTTCATTGAAACTGGTATTCTCCACACAGGCCAGGATCATTCGCTTGGGTAGTTCTCCCACGAATAAATTTTCTTTGTTGACGCTCATATTCCCAACTGGGACAGAGAGCACTTTGGCTTGCACACGTCGGATGGAGGAAAGGCCTGTTTTTGTTTTCTACAATGCTTTGAGGAGCCTCAATTGTACGGCAGAATTCGGTTTCACTTTACTGACATGACGATAGATGACGATCTTATAGTCAGCCGCGTGTCCTTCTACGTGGGGGCCATCAGGTGCTCGTATCAGTGGGGGTTTGATGGGTACCTTTTTCAAAAAGGTAACAATCTTACATGAATATATCCGCATGCACTCGACACATGAGGTCGACCAAACCGCTGTTAGCTGTAAAACTCCTTTTTTAACCGGTCGATATTGGTATCCACCGAACCCATGTGCTGGGAGTGTCCCGGTAGAACAAGGCCGCTGTCAACTGAGACTCTTTAGCTTCCCGGCGTATGAGAAGAGCGTTTCGATGTATGCCCGATGGGGGTTAAGTGTTGGCCGAGTCACTAGTGAGTTTGTCACTAAGCGAAATTTCCACCTGCTCAGACATAGAGTGCTGCCACAGATTTGTCGGTCCCATCGAGACACGGTCGACGATGTCGGACTCATCCCCACTGATAAAATACGTATGGGATAAACCCAGGTAGACCGTATCCCCATTGCTGATGATGATGGGGATCTGCGTCATTGATGCTGGAGAGGGGGAGATGTTCCGCTCATATCCCCTGCGCGGTACTGGTCTGCGTTGATGTCACGGTCCACAAATCAACTTCACTGTTGGTGAAGGGGCAGGACTATGGAAGGATTAAGGACATGTTTACCCAAAGATGTTTTGTTTTTTCATCGATCGTCGTAGTCATGGGGTACGTACCATGACCCATGGTGATCGCTGTTGAGTTCTGGGTGGTGACTCAGGTTCCCAGGTCATCAACTGGCGTATCGGACGGCGTAACTTCCGGGGTGTAGGCACCCGGCGCTACGGTATCTCCTGTTGCATCCACGTCTAGCGCTGGGGGTTGCCCACCAATTTTTGCAGTACGCGCATGTCTTTCAGTCCTTGTGTGGTCTGTCTGTGACTTGCGTTGATGCATCATGTCATTCACCAAACCGGTCATCTGAGTGCCAGGAACCACTTGGTTCCGCACGATCAGTGCACCTTTATTATTCCAGGTTATGTTAGAATTGTCTTTTACCCGCTGTAACACCAAACCGGATTTTTTCTGGGGCGTTGTGGGCTCGCTGTTCAAGATTTCGTCCTCGACCCTCCGTGGAGCTGGTGGTAATTGTGATCTCTGCTGGAGTGGTACTGAGGTCGACGGAATGGATGGTTCAGTTGAATGGGACTTGTATTGGTCCATAAACGTGATGTACCATTGAAAGGCCCCGAGTACTGTTTCGTGGCTGTAAATCTGTTGCATCTCCTGATAGAGTGTGTTCATCGTCTTCATCTTAGGTGGGATCGGATACGATTTCGCGGGTCCACCAGGGCCATTCCACCCAATAGTGGATCTAGCTGGAAGCGTCTAATGGCGCTAAGATAACCCGGTGAAAGCCGAATTTCTAAGGACGTAATCCATAGTTTCGAATTATTGGTCCCCCTTGAGAATTATAATATATCAGAGCGCCCAAGTCTGACCACATGATAATTACCGGTATGTTTCTTTTTGTATTAACCATTATTCATAGTACCAAGCTCTGGCTACTACCATTCCTTCAATCTGACATATCCGGATCGCTGACTCAGTTTAGCTATTTGACGGGACGGACCGCGAAGTCAACCTTCGCCAGTCTCACTTTCGCACGTGTTTCAGGTGTTATTTTACATATGGAATATGGAATATGTGACAAAAATCAGCATGGTCGATCCCATGTCCTGAATAGCTTTTTTGTCTCGCTCCGAGACGGGGAACACTGGTAAGGAATTTTAGTAAAATCGATTTTCAAGATTTTCCCAGGAAATGAACGAAAATGGCCCATTTTGGGTCATTTTAATAGATTTTCCATAAAATATGGAGTATATTCCGATGGAAGAAAATTAGTCCCGGGTTAAAATTGCAAAACTGGCTTGTATCTTGAAATAATGGTATGATAAATTGTCCATAAAATATGGAGTATATTCCGATGGAAGAAAATTAGTCCCGGGTTAAAATTGCAAAACTGGTTTGTATATTGAATTAATGGTATGAACATTCCCTTCAAGAAAATAGATACTTTTAGATGAGTTTTTGTAGGGTTTGGCAAAGTACTAATGACGGAAGTGCTATACCAGGGGTCTATTTCTAGCAACGAGGAGTCTACTGTGGACTGCAACCTAAGATTTATTCTTTTGAGCTTGTTGGACTCGCTTCTGGACCAGGGTTCGAAGACCTTTCTTATGCTTGTTAAACTTGGTCTTCTGAGCTGGAGTCAAAAAGAGCATTGCCTTTTAACAGGTTGTATCCGTTCTCGCAGACAGGATCTGCTCCACGCACATTGTCCGGAACCCGGATGTAAAACCATCACTGGCCGTTTAACATGGATAAATAGATGGTAATATTGTCGGAGACCCTCCTCTAGACATGGATGCTTCGGAAGGGTAGATAAAGGCTATCTATTGTCCCGGAGAGTGCTGGGCATTGTCGGAGATGACCGGACATTGCCATCCACCAGGGGCGCCACCAAACCACGTGACCTGCGTACTTCCGGTGATCCCGCGCATGCGTGCGGCCGGATAACCCGCGCGGCCGGATAACCCGCGCAGGCGTGCGGACGGGCGGGCCCGGGGGAAACCCCCACTGGGGGGGAAAAAGGTCAGTACATGACTAAACATGTACATCCCAGGGTCCATACATACATTCCATGCATTTTTCCCGTGGGACTACTTTCTGTCCGCGGAGGCAGACCGCATTACCGTCAGACCGCGGAGAAGTACATGTCCCAAAGGTCACGTGACCGGAAGTGCCGGAACTATAGTGAACTTGACCTATAAGGGTACCCCACCCGTCGAGAGCCTTATTTTCCGGAAATTACCGGAAATTAATGATATGTAAGTAGGTCAATGTGGTAGTTTATCCACTTTATATACTACTTACCCAAATTATCGCACGCTCGTACTGATAATTTCCAAATGAGATTTGGTACGTTATTTCATTACATATTTGCACACTCGTGCTAGTAACTCTTTAACCTGCACCTCGTGCATGGTCAAACTATTAGGACACTTATTCTTCCATGATTCACACAGTTCTGTTGAAAAGAGAATGATACCGAAATACCGGTCTGTCAGTCTTATTAATCAGCCGCTGAGAGAAACACTCACGTGACTCAATCAACTAACAAAGAATATGGTAATCATAGATGCAAATTCGATCCACGCTTGTAGAGAATGTACCAACTTCATGACTAGAATATAAAAGCCAGACCTTACTTGCGCTGCGTTACACGAACTTATGCTGACAATCTGGTGTACCAGACCATAAATACCTTAGCCAGCCAAGATCAATTTCCCGCCAAGATCAGTTTCCTAATCTTCAACATGACAAATACCGATCTTGAGAATTGGGCCTATTTATGGGCCTGCTGCTGGGTTTCAGCTCCACCAATGTTCAGTAGTTGGCGATGAATTTTCTAGCTGTCTAGTCCGTTAGACCGAGTGGTATAGTTCCATCGAAATGACGTCACAAAAACAAGTGACTGGGAATATATTAAATAAGTTTAACCCGAAGTGACGTCACAAAAACATATGGTTGGGGCGTATTCAAGGTAGGATACCTCTGAGATCAACCAGTGACGTCATAAAAGATCAATCTGACATCCGTCTTTCCTGGCGATTACACCCCATGGGGGTTCCCCACTTGCCATTAGGCTGGACATAATGCTGGAGAGTGTCGTCCCTACACACAATTTGATGACGTCCCAAAATATGTTGCGACTTGTTTGTCCCCGAGTTGATGATGTCACAAAAGCGGCTAGTTGTGAAATAACATGCAAGGGAGCGACCGCCTCACTGCGAAGGAATACGATCCGGAAATAAAACGGTCAAGGGGATTAAGAGGGGACTGGGGAGTAAATTAACATGAAAGTGACTGGGTAGTAATTTTTTTGTCCGCGGAGAGTGACCTTATTACCGCGGAAGTGGCCGACTCACCGCGAAAGAGTACAGTCCTGGGTGACGTGACCGGAACTATAGCTGCCATTACCGGAAATTAAGGCGCAATGAGAATTACAAGCGTCTAGTCCGTCATTCATAATCCAGTCGTCGTCCATTAGAGAATATCCGCGTCCATAATCCAAAAATTAGTCGCAACTTGTCCTTGGGTTAAGTAAGTCAAAACAGAGGGAGATAACTCCGCTTCTGGTACACATGGCAATGGAACGTGATCATGGGAAATGCGACTGTATTTTCAGCTAATCAGCAACAGCAACATCCTGATTATAATGGCTAATCAGATCACTTGTTTAGAGCAACCATGGCGACCATGACAATAGATTCGAAACTCCACAGTTGCCTGACTTGTGGGATATATGGCAGTAGCCATGTACATCTACAATAAAGTATGAAAATTAATAAATATGAAGGTTTTTTTTTGAAGAAAGAATAATTCTATTTGTTATTTTTCCCAATTTATTGAAAATATACGTATTCATCTACCATCAAATACCCCACAAACCAAGCAACTGTGGAAAACACTGAAAGTGGACGGAACACGATCTGCTATGCAAGATGGTAAAGGTTTTGCCTTTGGCTGAAACCTTGCACTGTGAGAATGCTGCGTTGCCTGCTGCATCAAAGTCTACTTCTGTTCATTTTGTGAGAGTGTCACCCTGTGCTCCGGAACTATACAATGAACTGTATTAGCATTAACTTGATTGTAAAACTTTTGTGTAATACTGCTTGATACGCTAGTTTGTTATCCACAATTTGTCTCCCTTTGTACGTGTGATAGCAGGTACGAGTTTGCCTGGTGACGTCAGTGCACACGATAGAGGTCGCTGTTGTTTAGGCGCCCTGTATGGCTCGACGACGTTGGTCGGAAAGTTGTTTTTGGAGAAATGTAAATCAAATTTATGCTGGCCTATAAGCGTCATCGATTAGCAGTAACATGTTGTACTGCAGTGCCGGGTATGGGTGCTGGCCTGTTCTAGCTTTCCTAGCTTCTCTAAATGTGGGCAGATAGAGTACATGTAGGAGTGACAGCATAGTATAGTCCGCACAGTAGCTCTGGAATAGCCTTGTTCTATACTACGTGAGAACAACGCTATGGCTGTAAACCAGTCACCAGATGGAGTTGTTGGGAAAATGCTGTACGGGCAATATTTGCCGAACCAATTGACCATAATCAATAAAATAATTCGTTTCTATGTCCACTTACCTTTCATAAAAACACCTTGTTTATCAGCGACTGTCCATTTTTAGCTTGGCAAGAGATCTAAACTCGGATGAGGGGGGTAAAACTGTCAACATCGCCGCCATCTTGCATCGATCAGAACGCTGATTACGCGCCACAACAACTCGCGATAAACACTACACGCACAACGGCTATGCGGACAGTTTTACCCCCTCGTCCGTGTTTAGACGTCTTGTAAGACTAAAAATGGACAGTCGCTGATAAACAAGGTGTTTTTATGAAAGGTAAGTGGACATAGAATCGAATTATTTTATTGGTTATGGTCAATCGGTTCGGCAAATATTGCCCTTACAGCATTTTCCCAACAACTCCATCTGTTGTCTGGTTTACAGCCATAGCGTTGTTCTCACGTAGTATAGAACAAGGCTATACCAGAGCTATCCGCACAGATGATCTGAGGACCACTGGATACCAACTATGGATTGTGAACTGGTGTGATGGTTCCGAGCTGTCGATATGTCACTCTCCTCAAGCAGTGGGAGTCGCTACTCAATTAATGGACGTTATGTAATTGGGCCACTCAGTTAAATGGAAATCACCCTCATGGTGTGAAGCCACTGTTCTCTGTTCTCTCTGTACTCTGTAGCCACTGTTCTCTAGTTGATAATATTAGGTTGTATCAGATGTGTATTATAAAATAAGTAATGTTCAGTAAAGGAGATTAATTGTGTGAACACATTTTTGTCGTTCGTGTCACTTTTCTTTAAGTAGGAAACGATCCCGAATTATTGTAGTTGTTGCCTTCCGATTAGGGGCCTCGGCTACAATTTGCTCGCCTACAGTCATCAAATTCTACTTATTTTCCCTAGCTCGCAATTGGCAATTTAAATGGGAGTCACAATATCAATTATTGCAAAGAGATATTTTCTTCCGGAAATTACGTGCTTTCACAAATACGACACATAGTAACAGTATGTATTATTTTACGTTCATTTTAATGACATAGATGGCAGTTGAAGAATACGTAAATCAACATTTAGTGTACATAAAAATATTCCGTATGATAAAGTTTTGTTCATAGGTTTGTTTTAGTTGGCATTTGAGTCTGAAGAGTAATAGATTTCTACGACTCTGAAGTCACGGTTATTTCTTATATACTCGTCTTCATCCGCACCGATTATTCAGTGGTCCATATCAGCTATCTTAACTATTACGGAAAAGTTAGTAAGTGTAGCCATATTTATTCATTCCATGATTTGGAAAGATGATCAGTATAATGTATGTCACCACGACTTTGATGAGTATATTCATGATAATATTGCTGTCTCTGTCAGCCATGGATATTATTTTAAAAATTCGGTAATGGTAAAGACCCACTACTACGCCGCAAACTCTCGATCTGTGATAGTAAATTTGCTCTTGATGAACCCGACACCCGTTTAGCCGGAGTGAAGGCAGGAGGGGAGGGTGGCGGAGGAGGTCGTGGCGGTGGTGGTGGCGGCACATACGGACCTGGCTGGTCATCAGGCTCTTCATCATCAAAGGAGTCATCAAACTCATCCGTGGCAAATCCGGGATCATCATCAGAATCATCTTCATTGTCACTTTGTAGCATCAGTTCATTTTCTTCGCCTTCTTTCCCACTGCCGCCTACAACATGGATAAGTTAACCATAAGCGTAATTGAGTCTAACTTGACGGTCGTTGACTTACTTAGTCTTTCGGAGTTATCGACCCCTGTTTTGGCCACCAAAGGCGAAAGTAGTGGCCTTATAACCGCGGAGGATCACCGCAGCGACCGCATCACCGCAGAGGAATACGGCGGATCAGGTGACCGGAAGTGAGGTTCTATGGCGACAACTATTATGGTTGAAGAGAAAGCAAGGCTAACTTGATGCTCGTTACAGACCCAGCGACCCTTAGCGGCCACAACAGTGGAGATAACTCTGTAAGCATGTCCACGAGCGTCAATATAGCCTTTTACTACTACTACTACTGACTGACTAAATGAACCTATAATACTAAATTTATACCGATTAAATCGCAAAATAAATATAAACTGTTGGAGAAAGAAGGTTCCATCTAAGACTCACCTTTAGCGCCAGTACTAATAAATGGAAATGCAAATAACCAGCCGATAGCAGGATCTAGAGGGGCCCTCTTTTTCAACGACATTCGAGTGGAAGTTTGTAAGTATCGGGCACAAACAACAACAACTATCTGAAAAGATAGGTGACGTTCAAATATCATTTATTGTTACCCAATTACAACTTTTACCTTCAACTCAAACTTGTACATGTAATCACGAGGCAACGAACAGTTTACCATGGTTGCGTTGACATACAAACATCAGCGAATATTAAAGGTCAACCCAAACGCTCTGAGGTCAAAAATATAAAAAAATAGTCCTTTCGATTCTGAAAATAATGATATTTTTTTCATAATTTTGTGCAGTCTGGTTGGCGAGATATTGCCGTTTGAAAGGTGAAAATCGCTCTCCTGTCAATTCCAGCTGTGACGTCACGGAGGGAAGCCGCCTTGTATTCTGTATGTTAAAGCCGTATACCACAGTCGTAAGTAGCTGCTGATTTCTGGAGATTTTCGGAGTATTGGGGCATCATTTGTTAAATATGCCGCGACGTTGTGTAGTGGGAGGTTGCAGTTTTACTACAGATGACGGTGTTAGTATTCATTTGTGGCCTAAAGACGAGAAAATCGCTGCAAATTGCTACGGAACTTCCAGGGTCATTTCCGAAAAATATCCAAGCTTACGTTCCGCTATTATCTCATCTGGCCCCGACAAATCGGCCCCGCGGGTCAGATATCAAACTGTGTGATGACATGAGCCCTCATTATCCCTCGTATTATGTATAGGAGTCCCACCAGCGCCGTCCCAGGGAGTACCGGTCTGGTCAGGTCCATATATATAGCGGTAAGGTTTTGAACACTGTTGGAAAATTGAGCACTATTCGCCATGAATGTCCAAAGCTTGTTTATCAAACTATATAATTCTGAAATTGGTATTTCATGGGGATTATGGGAAAACAAACAAAATTCAAATCGGACGTATATCAGTAGAGTTATCAACAGTTTACTGTCCATACTGCCGAATCCCGGAGTTTATCCCTTCGAAAAGACTGCCTCGGTCAGTAACAAGAATAACAACACAGATGTGCTCGTTCTTTACATCACAGAATCGTTCTACATTCAATACAGTTTGAAATATATGGACATTTGGTCTTATAGATGACGATAATAAGGTTTCCAGTCAAGTTCCATACCAATCTGTATTCAACAAACAACCTCTCCGAATCCTGTCGTCGTCGAGTTCCACGTTGCAGAGTGGTTGTCACTGTCAGAATCGGAGCCGTACGGCTCAAATTGATAGGGCTGAATTCCGCCGTTGGTCTGCAAACAACTGTTAATTTGTCCGTCATCATCCTCCTCTATGTCTATTTCATCTTCTTGGCGAAAAATATTTCCATCTAAGCAGCTGATATCGCTCGAATCGACATCTGAACCGGAGCTCTGACTGCACTCGCTTGCCATGTTATCCGCTGTTTTTCTCAGGCAACTTCCCTGCGTGACGTCATCAACCCAGCTGTGAAAGTGTGAAAAAGTCCACTTTGCTCCCATATTACGTGTGTTTCTGATCAGATTAGAATTTTTTCAATATTTTTTTCATACAAAGTGAAGTATGAACTATGATTTTTAAGGATTTTTAGACCCCAAAAAAATCCGTTTGGGTTGACCTTTAAGGGTTGACTATGGCAAGCCAGAGTGCTTTTTATTCCGAATTCATTGATGCCTCTCCGGGGAGTAGCCATGAAAGCATCCCCTGTTATCTGCATGAGCTATAGGAGTCCCGATGTGTCAATACGTTTTATTTCCATATTAAAATTCCCAATAACCTAGTTATTTGCGTTTACGGAATTAACAATAGATTTATACTATACAGGAGTACTCGGCCTACAACGTATCCGCAGTCATCACGCTGATACGCCTCCGTATATGCCTCTCGGATAAGTTCATTTTCTACATCGGATCATCTTCACATATCAGGGTTAGATCCAGATATTTTAACGAGAGTCCTTATTTGAAATAACACTGCCCGTATTTGAAAAAATGCAATTTCCAAGATGTCTTCCAAGAAGTCAGCAAGTGCATAATTTGCCATACATATGATGAAAATTTGTCCATTGGGATTTTTGGGTGTATTCTTGCAACACTTAATGTCAGTTTACATTTCACTTCACTTTCTGGCTGTTTCAAGTATGTATTCTGAAATAAAATCATTTGATTTTATGCAAAAATCAGTCATTTGATTTCATACCAGTGTCCTTTTTAAGGACGCTGTGGGACCCTAGATCTAAGCCTGCATATGATCAAAATTACAACACATATAAGGGAAGACACAGTTAATAGAGAAGTTTAAAGGGTGTATATTAGCGGCATCCAGCAGCCCATCGTTCTTTAGGGAGGATGCGTCTTCTACCAACACTTCTCGCAGGGAAATGTGGATGAGGCTGCAGCCAGCATTTTCAATGCGTTTCCGGAAAAGTTGCGTCTCTGGGAAGCACACACCCCCATTTTTTATATGCGCTAGGCTGTATCAATACAATGTTTTTCATCATTCTCGTTTTTATTTCTATATTAGAATCGTCCAAATAACCTAATTATTTACGTTTCCGAAATTCGTAATAGATTTATCGGTGGACCAGATTATCACGGTAAAGGCATTGGTGCTTGCATGGGGTCAGACAATTGATTGACCAGATTGCCACGGTAAATGCGTTGGCGTGTGGGGCCGGACGATATATAGAACAGATTAACACGGTAAAGGCGGTGGCGTGTTGGGCCAGCCGATTGATGGGTTCGATTCTCACGACAATAAAGAGCGTCGGCGAATGGGGCCAAACGACTGGAGGAACAGATTCTCACGATAAATGCACTCGTCTGGCATGTGGAGCAAACGATTGGTGGACCAAATTCTGGCATTAAAGATGTTGACTAGTGGGGACAGGCGATTGATTGGTTCATTTCTCAAGACAAGAGCGTTGGCGTGTGGGGTCAGACGATTGGTGAGTTCGATTCTCACGGAAAGAGCGTTTGTGTGTGGGATCAGACGATGAATGGGTTGGTTCGATTGTCAAGAGGAGAGCGTTGATGTGTGGGATCAGACGATTAATGGTTTGGTTTCATTCTCACGAAGAGAGCGTTGAGCGTTGGCGTGTGGGGTCAGACGATTGGTGAGTTCGATTCTCACGGAAAGAGCGTTTGTGTGTGGGACCAGACGATTAATGGGTTCCTTCGATTCCCAAGAGGAGAGCGTTGGTGTGTGGCGGCCATGCGATTAATAGGCTGTTTCTCTTCTCAAGAGGAGAGCCTTGGTGTGTGGGACCAGACGATTTATGGGTTGGTTCGATTCTGAAGAGGAGAGCGTTGGTGTGTGGGACCAGACGATTAATGGGTTGGTTGGATTCTCTAGAGGAGAGCGCTGGTGTGTGGGGCCATGCGATTAATGGGTTGGTTGGATTCTCTAGAGGAGAGCGTTGGTGTGTGGGACCAGACGATTAATGGGTTGGTTTGATTCTCAAGAGGAGAGCGTTGGTGTGTGGGGCCATGCGATTAATGGGTTGGTTCGATTCTCAAGAGGAGAGCGTTGGTGTGTGGGACCAGACGATTAATGGGTTGGTTGGATTCTCTAGAGGAGAGCGTTGGTGTGTGGGGCCATGCGATTAATGGGTTGGTTCGATTCTCAAGAGGAGAGCGTTGGTGTGTGGGGCCATGCGATTAATGAGTTGGTTCGATTCTCAGATTCTCAAGAGGAGAGCGTTGGTGTGTGGGACCAGACGATTAATGGGTTGGTTCGATTCTCAAGGGGAGAGCGTTGGTGTGTGGGAACAGACGATTAATGCGTTGGTTCGATTCTCAAGAGGAGAGCGTTGGTGTGTGGGACCAGACGATTAATGGGTTGGTTCGATTCTCAAGGGGAGAGCGTTGGTGTGTGGGAACAGACGATTAATGAGTTGGTTCGATTCTCAAGAGGAGAGCGTTGGTGTGTGGGACCAGACGATTAATGGGTTGGTTGGATTCTCTAGAGGAGAGCGTTGGTGTGTGGGACCAGACGATTAATGGGTTGGTTAGATTCTCAAGAGGAGAGCGTTGGTGTGTGGGGCCATGCGATTAATGAGTTGGTTCGATTCTCAAGAGGAGAGCGTTGGTGTGTGTGACCAGACGGTTAATGGTTAGGTTGGATTCACAAGAAGAGAGCATTGGTGTGTGGGAACAGACGATTAATGGGTTGGTTTGATTCTCAAGAGGAGAGCGTTGGTGTGTGGGGCCATGCGATTAATGAGTTGGTTCGATTCTCAAGAGGAGAGCGTTGGTGTGTGGGACCAGACGGTTAATGGTTTGGTTGGATTCACAAGAAGAGAGCGTTGGTGTGTGGGAACAGACGATTAATGCGTTGGTTCGATTCTCAAGAGGAGAGCGCTGGTGTGTGGAACCAGACGAATAATGAGATATGGTTCTATTCTCACGAGGAGAGCATTGGTGTGTTGGACCAGACGATTAATGGGTTGGTTCGATTCTCAAGAAGAGAGCGTTGGTGTGCGGGACAGGACGATTAATGCAATAATGGGTTGGTTCTATTCTCACGAAGAGAGCGTTGGTATGTAGGACCAGCCGATTAATGGGTTGGTTCGATTCTCAAGACGACAGCGCTGGTGTGTGGGAACAGACGATTAATGCGTTGGTTCGATTCTCAAGAGGAGAGCACTGGTGTGTGGAACCAGACGATTAATGAGATGGTTCTATTCTCACGAGGAGAGCGTTGGTGTGTGGGACCAGACGATTAATGGGTTGGTTCGATTCTCAAGAGGAGAGCGTTGGTGTGTGGGGCCATGCGATTAATGGGTTGGTTCGATTCTCAAGAGGAGAGCGTTGGTGTGTGGGACCAGACGATTAATGGGTTGGTTGGATTCTCACGAGGAGAGCGTTGGTGTGTGGGACCAGACGATTAATGGGTTGGTTCGATTCTCAAGAGGAGAGCGTTGGTGTGGGGCCATGCGATTAATGGGTTGGTTCGATTCTCAAGAGGAGAGCGTTGGTGTGTGGGACCAGACGATTAATGGGTTGGTTTGATTCTCAAGAGGAGAGCGTTGGTGTGTGGGGCCATGCGATTAATGAGTTGGTTCGATTCTCAAGAGGAGAGCGTTGGCGTGTGGGACCATACGATTAACGGGTTGGTTCTATTCTCACGAAGAGAGCGTTGGTGTGTGGGACCAGACGATTAATGGGGTGTTTCTATTCTCAAGAGGAGAGCGTTGGTGTGTGGGACCATCTGATTAATGGGTTGGTTCGATTCTCAAGAAGAGAGCGTTGGTGTGTGGGGCCAGACGATTAATGGGTTGTTTCTATTCTCAAGAGGAGAGCGTTGGTGTGTGGGACCAGACGATTAATGGGTTGGTTCGATTCTCAAGAGGAAAGCGTTGGTGTGTGGGGCCATGCGATTAATGGGTTGGTTCGATTCTCAAGAGGAGAGCGTTGGTGTGTGGGACCAGACGATTAATGGGGTGTTTCTATTCTCAAGAGGAGAGCGTTGGTGTGTGGGACCAGACGATTAATGGGTTGGTTCGATTCTCAAGAGCAGAGCGTTGGTGTGTGGGACCAGACGATTAATGGGTTGATTCTATTCTCACGAAGAGAGCGTTGGTGTGTATGTCCAGACGATTAATGGGTTGGATCGATTCTGAAGAAGAGAGCGTTGGTGTGTGGGACCAGACGATCAATGGGTTGGTTCTATTCTCACGAACAGAGCGTTGGTGTGTAGGACCAGACGATTAATGGGTTGGTTCGATTCTCAAGAGGAGAGCGTTGGTGTGTGGGGCCATGCGATTAATGGGTTGGTTCGATTCTCAAGAAGAGAGCGTTGGTGTGTGGGGCCAGACGATTAATGGGTTGTTTCTATTCTCTAGAGGAGAGCGTTGTTGCTGTGTGGGACCAGACGATTAATGGGTTGGTTTGATTCTCAAGAGGAGAGCGTTGGTGTGTGGGGCCATGCGATTAATGGGTTGGTTCGATTCTCAAGAGGAGAGCGTTGGTGTGTGGGACCAGAGGATTAATGGGTTGGTTGGATTCTCTAGAGGAGAGCGTTGGTGTGTGGGGCCATGCGATTAATGGGTTGGTTCGATTCTCAAGAGGAGAGCGTTGGTGTGTGGGGCCATGCGATTAATGAGTTGGTTCGATTCTCAGATTCTCAAGAGGAGAGCGTTGGTGTGTGGGACCAGACGATTAATGGGTTGGTTCGATTCTCAAGGGGAGAGCGTTGGTGTGTGGGAACAGACGATTAACGAGTTGGTTCGATTCTCAAGAGGAGAGCGTTGGTGTGTGGGACCAGACGATTAATGGGTTGGTTGGATTCTCTAGAGGAGAGCGTTGGTGTGTGGGACCAGACGATTAATGGGTTGGTTTGATTCTCAAGAGGAGAGCGTTGGTGTGTGGGGCCATGCGATTAATGAGTTGGTTCGATTCTCAAGAGGAGAGCGTTGGTGTGTGTGACCAGACGGTTAATGGTTTGGTTGGATTCACAAGAAGAGAGCATTGGTGTGTGGGAACAGACGATTAATGGGTTGGTTTGATTCTCAAGAGGAGAGCGTTGGTGTGTGGGGCCATGCGATTAATGAGTTGGTTCGATTCTCAAGAGGAGAGCGTTGGTGTGTGGGACCAGACGGTTAATGGTTTGGTTGGATTCACAAGAAGAGAGCGTTGGTGTGTGGGAACAGACGATTAATGCGTTGGTTCGATTCTCAAGAGGAGAGCGCTGGTGTGTGGAACCAGACGAATAATGAAATATGTTTCTATTCTCACGAGGAGAGCATTGGTGTGTTGGACCAGACGATTAATGGGTTGGTTCGATTCTCAAGAAGAGAGCGTTGGTGTGCGGGACAGGACGATTAATGCAATAATGGGTTGGTTCTATTCTCACGAAGAGAGCGTTGGTATGTAGGACCAGCCGATTAATGGGTTGGTTCGATTCTCAAGACGACAGCGCTGGTGTGTGGGAACAGACGATTAATGCGTTGGTTCGATTCTCAAGAGGAGAGCACTGGTGTGTGGAACCAGACGATTAATGAGATGGTTCTATTCTCACGAGGAGAGCGTTGGTGTGTGGGACCAGACGATTAATGGGTTGGTTTGATTCTCAAGAGGAGAGCGTTGGTGTGTGGGGCATGCGATTAATGGGTTGGTTCGATTCTCAAGAGGAGAGCGTTGGTGTGTGGGACCAGACGATTAATGGGTTGGTTGGATTCTCTAGAGGAGAGCGTTGGTGTGTGGGAACAGACGATTAATGGGTTGGTTTGATTCTCAAGAGGAGAGCGTTGGTGTGTGGGGCCATGCGATTAATGAGTTGGTTCGATTCTCAAGAGGAGAGCGTTGGTGTGTGGGATCAGACGGTTAATGGTTTGGTTGGATTCACAAGAAGAGAGCGTTGGTGTGTGGGAACAGACGATTAATGCGTTGGTTCGATTCTCAAGAGGAGAGCGCTGGTGTGTGGAACCAGACGAATAATGAGATATGGTTCTATTCTCACGAGGAGAGCATTGGTGTGTTGGACCAGACGATTAATGGGTTGGTTCGATTCTCAAGAAGAGAGCGTTGGTGTGCGGGACAGGACGATTAATGCAATAATGGGTTGGTTCTATTCTCACGAAGAGAGCGTTGGTATGTAGGACCAGCCGATTAATGGGTTGGTTCGATTCTCAAGACGACAGCGCTGGTGTGTGGGAACAGACGATTAATGCGTTGGTTCGATTCTCAAGAGGAGAGCACTGGTGTGTGGAACCAGACGATTAATGAGATGGTTCTATTCTCACGAGGAGAGCGTTGGTGTGTGGGACCAGACGATTAATGGGTTGGTTCGATTCTCAAGAGGAGAGCGTTGGCGTGTGGGACCATACGATTAACGGGTTGGTTCTATTCTCACGAAGACAGCGTTGGTGTGTGGGACCAGACGATTAATGGTTTGGTTGAATTCACAAGAAGAGAGCATTGGTGTGTGGGAACAGACGATTAATGGGTTGGTTTAATTCCCAAGAGGAGAGCGTTGGTGTGTGGGGCCATGCGATTAATGAGTTGGTTCGATTCTCAAGAGGAGAGCGTTGGTGTATGGGACCAGACGGTTAATGGTTTGTTTGGATTCACAAGAAAAGAGCGTTGGTGTGTGGGAACAGACGATTAATGCGTTGGTTCGATTCTCAAGAGGAGAGCGCTGGTGTGTGGAACCAGACGAATAATGAGATATGGTTCTATTCTCACGAGGAGAGCATTGGTGTGTTGGACCAGACGATTAATGGGTTGGTTCGATTCTCAAGAAGAGAGCGTTGGTGTGCGGGACAGGACGATTAATGCAATAATGGGTTGGTTCTATTCTCACGAAGAGAGCGTTGGTATGTAGGACCAGCCGATTAATGGGTTGGTTCGATTCTCAAGACGACAGCGCTGGTGTGTGGGAACAGACGATTAATGCGTAGGTTCGATTCTCAAGAGGAGAGCACTGGTGTGTGGAACCAGACGATTAATGAGATGGTTCTATTCTCACGAGGAGAGCGTTGGTGTGTGGGACCAGACGATTAATGGGTTGGTTTGATTCTCAAGAGGAGAGCGTTGGTGTGTGGGGCCATGCGATTAATGGGTTGGTTCGATTCTCAAGAGGAGAGCGTTGGTGTGTGGGAGCAGACGATTAATGGGTTGGTTGGATTCTCTAGTGGAGAGCGTTGGTGTGTGGGAACAGACGATTAATGGGTTGGTTTGATTCTCAAGAGGAGAGCGTTGGTGTGTGGGGCCATGCGATTAATGAGTTGGTTCGATTCTCAAGAGGAGAGCGTTGGTGTGTGGGACCAGACGGTTAATGGTTTGGTTGGATTCACAAGATGAGAGCGTTGGTGTGTGGGAACAGACGATTAATGCGTTGGTTCGATTCTCAAGAGGAGAGCGCTGGTGTGTGGAACCAGACGAATAATGAGATATGGTTCTATTCTCACGAGGAGAGCATTGGTGTGTTGGACCAGACGATTAATGGGTTGGTTCGATTCTCAAGAAGAGAGCGTTGGTGTGCGGGACAGGACGATTAATGCAATAATGGGTTGGTTCTATTCTCACGAAGAGAGCGTTGGTATGTAGGACCAGCCGATTAATGGGTTGGTTCGATTCTCAAGACGACAGCGCTGGTGTGTGGGAACGGACGATTAATGCGTTGGTTCGATTCTCAAGAGGAGAGCACTGGTGTGTGGAACCAGACGATTAATGAGATGGTTCTATTCTCACGAGGAGAGCGTTGGTGTGTGGGACCAGACGATTAATGGGTTGGTTCGATTCTCAAGAGGAGAGCGTTGGTGTGTGGGGCCATGCGATTAATGGGTTGGTTCGATTCTCAAGAGGAGAGCGTTGGTGTGTGGGACCAGACGATTAATGGGTTGGTTGGATTCTCAAGGGGAGAGCGTTGGTGTGTGGGGCCATGCGATTAATGGGTTGGTTCGATTCTCAAGAGGAGAGCGTTGGTGTGTGGGGCCATGCGATTAATGGGTTGGTTCGATTCTCAAGAGGAGAGCGTTGGTGTGTGGGACCAGACGATTAATGGGTTGGTTCGATTCTCTAGAGGAGAGCGTTGGTGTGTGGGACCAGACGATTAATGGGTTGGTTTGATTCTCAAGAGGAGAGCGTTGGTGTGTGGGGCCATGCGATTAATGAGTTGGTTCGATTCTCAAGAGGAGAGCGTTGGTGTGTGGGACCAGACGGTTAATGGTTTGGTTGGATTCACAAGAAGAGAGCGTTGGTGTGTGGGAACAGACGATTAATGCGTTGGTTCGATTCTCAAGAGGAGAGCGCTGGTGTGTGGAACCAGACGAATAATGAGATATGGTTCTATTCTCACGAGGAGAGCACTGGTGTGTTGGACCAGACGATTAATGGGTTGGTTCGATTCTCAAGAAGAGAGCGTTGGTGTGCGGAACAGGACGATTAATGCAATAATGGGTTGGTTCTATTCTCACGAAGAGAGCGTTGGTATGTAGGACCAGCCGATTAATGGGTTGGTTCGATTCTCAAGACGACAGCGCTGGTGTGTGGGAACAGACGATTAATGCGTTGGTTCGATTCTCAAGAGGAGAGCACTGGTGTGTGGAACCAGACGATTAATGAGATGGTTCTATTCTCACGAGGAGAGCGTTGGTGTGTGGGACCAGACGATTAATGGGTTGGTTCGATTCTCAAGAGGAGAGCGTTGGCGTGTGGGACCATACGATTAACGGGTTGGTTCTATTCTCACGAAGAGAGCGTTGGTGTGTGGGACCAGACGATTAATGGGGTGTTTCTATTCTCAAGAGGAGAGCGTTGGTGTGTGGGACCATCTGATTAATGGGGTGTTTCTATTCTCAAGAAGAGAGCGTTGGTGTGTGGGGCCAGACGATTAATGGGTTGTTTCTATTCTCAAGAGGAGAGCGTTGGTGTGTGGGACCAGACGATTAATGGGTTGGTTCGATTCTCAAGAGGAGAGCGTTGGTGTGTGGGACCACACGATTAATGGGTTGATTCTATTCTCACGAAGAGAGCGTTGGTGTGTATGTCCAGACGATTAATGGGTTGGATCGATTCTGAAGAAGAGAGCGTTGGTGTGTGGGACCAGACGATTAATGGGTTGGTTCGATTCTCAAGAGGAGAGCGTTGGTGTGTGGGGCCATGCGATTAATGGGTTGGTTCGATTCTCAAGAAGAGAGCGTTGGTGTGTGGGGCCAGACGATTAATGGGTTGTTTCTATTCTCAAGAGGAGAGCGTTGGTGTGTGGGACCAGACGATTAATGGATTGGTTTGATTCTCAAGAGGAGAGCGTTGGTGTGTGGGGCCATGCGATTAATGGGTTGGTTCGATTCTCAAGAGGAGAGCCTTGGTGTGTGGGAACAGACGATTAATGGGTTGGTTTGATTCTCAAGAGGAGAGCGTTGGTGTGTAGGACCAGACGATTAATGGGTTGGTTCGATTCTCAAGAGGAGAGCGTTGGTGTGTGGGGGCCATGCGATTAATGGGTTGGTTCGATTCTCGAGAGGAGAGCGTTGGTGTGTGGGACCAGACGAATAATGGGTTGGTTCGATTCTCAACAGAAGAGCGTTGGTGTGTGGGGCCATGCAATTAATGGGTTGTTTTCATTCTCACAAAGAGAGCATTGGTGTGTAGGACCAGACGATTAATGGGTTGGTTCGATTCTCAAGAGGACAGCGTTGGTGTATGGGGGCCATGTGATTAATGGGTTGGTTCGATTCTCAACAGAAGAGTGTTGGTGTGTGGGGCCATGCGATTAATGGGTTGATTCGATTCTCAAGAGGAGAGCGTTGGTGTGTGGGACCAGACTTAATGGATTGGTTCGATTCTCAACAGAAGAGCGTTGGTGTGTGGGGCCATGCGATTAATGGGTTGGTTCGATTCTCAAGAAGAGAGCGTTGGTATGCGGGACCAGATGGGTTGGTTCTATTCTCACGAAGAGAGCATTAGTGTGTTGGACCATACGATTAATGGGTTAGTTCGGTTTTCAAAACGAGAGTGCTGGTGTGTGGGACCAAGGATTAATGGGTCGGTTATATTCTCTCGAAGAGAACGTTGGTGTATAAAACCGGACAGTTAATGTGTGTTGTGTGGGACCAGACTATTATATTTTTTTTTCATGAGAAGAGCGTGTTGTGTGAGGCCAGACGATTAATGGGTTGGTTCTATTCTCACGAAGAGAGCGTTGGTGTGTAGAACCAAACAAGGGGGTGGTTCGATTCTGAAGAGGAGAGCTCTGGTGTGTGGGACCAGGCGATTAATGAGTTGGTTTGATTCTCAGGAAAGGGGCGTTGGTGTTGGACCAGACAAGTAAGGGGTTGGTCAAATTATGACTGACTCACTTGAAAGAATGATATGAGGAGAATAATAATCCCGACGTTGGCAAGCAGTTGGTTCCCATAAACTTCCATCAGGGCTTCCTTGCATCCCGTCGTGTGTAAGGTGATGTATTTATGATAGTCGTAGTTGAAGTGACGGTCGTTGCTGTGGACGTTGTGATGGACACAGGGTCGAATAGCATCAGGACTACAGCAACTGAAAGGTGTGTCGTCGTTCAGGTATTGGCTTTCCTTCAGCTTACTGGTACTGTGAAACAAGGAATATAGTGGATGGGTTATGCCTACTACTTTTTTGGGAAAATGACACTAAAGTGAAAGTTCCTTGCATGCACTATAGCCAAATTCCATACACTCTCAGAAATATTCAGGGAATAATCCTGAATAGATCAGGTTGCACATGCACAACACAATTTCAGGGATTTTACCTGAAATGCAGAGATAATTTCCTGAAATTCTGGTATATCAACCATAAATTAAAGCTGCATTACCTGAATTTTAGGGGATTTTACGTACCTGAATAGGGTCGGGAACTTATTAATCACTATCAGGGTGATTAATTTGCCTGAATTTCAGGGAAAATCCTCTCATTCAGGGATTCTGATAATCAGCCCTGCATTTTAGCCAAAATCTCTGAAATTGAGTTGTTGATATACAACCTGATCAGTTCAGGACTTTTACCTGAATATTTTTGAGTGTGTATATACTTATCTGATCAGAGAGGCAGCGTAACAATTCCGCAAAAGGGTTGTTTGAAAAAAAAAAAGCATGCAATAATTTTTTGCATGATATCCTCAAATGGTCTACTACAACTACACCTTGAAAATTCTTTTATTTATTTATTTATTTATTGTTTTATTTCATTTCTCGGTTGTAACTCTGTGACAGGATATGATTCCCACCCACTCCACACCTGTCACGTCCAAAGTGCCCCATGCCCTTCCATCTTATACGTACCTGTCACAGCCCGAGTATATCCCCACCTCTCCACACCTGTCACAGTCAGAGTATCCCCACTCCTCCGCACATATCACAACCAGGGTATTCCCACCCTCCACACATGTCACAGCCAGCTTACACACACCTGTCACAGCCAGAGTATATCCCCACACATCCACACCTGTCACAGTATATCCCCACACATCCACACCTGTCACAGTCAGAGTATCCCCACTCCTCCACACATGTCACAACCAGAGTATTTCCACCCTCCACACGTCACAGCCAGCTTACACACACCTGTCACAGCCAGAGTATATCCCCACACATCCACACCTGTCACAGTCAGAGTATCCCCACTCCTCCACACATGTCACAACCAGAGTATTCCCACCATCCACACATGTCACAGCTAGCTTACACACACCTGTCACAGCCAGAGTATATCCCCACACATCCACACCTGTCACAGTCCGAGTATCCCCACTCCTCCACACATGTCACAACCAGAGTATTCCCACCCTCCACACATGTCACAGCCATCTTACACACACCTGTCACAGCCAGAGTATATCCCCACACATCCACACCTGTCACAGTCAGAGTATCCCCACTCCTCCACACATGTCACAATCAGAGTATTCCCACCCTCCACACATGTCACAGCCAGCTTACACACCTGTCACAGCCAGAGTATATCCCCACCCATCCACACCCGTCACAGTCGGGGTATAACCACCCCTCCACACCTTTCAGACCCAGAGTATTCGCAACATTACATACATGTCACAGCCAGAATATCCTCACCCCTCCACCAATGTAACACTGGATCTGCCCCACAACCTCCACACCTGTCACAGCCAGAGTATCCGCGCCTTCTCCATATCTGACACAACTCGAGTATAACCACTCCTACACACTTGTCAATGCCATGGTATACCCATCCCTCCACACATGTCACAGCCAGCGCGTCCGAGCTCCCTCCGCTCCTCTCAAACTGTATCCGCCCCACACACTCCACACCTGTCACAGCCAGGGTATACTCACCCCTCCAGATATGTCACACCCATAGTATTCCCAACATTCCACACCTGTCAGAGCCAGAATATCCCCACCCCTTCACCACTGTCACACTGTATCCGCCCCACAAACTCTAAACCTGTCACAGCCAGGGTATACCCACCCCTCGACACCTGTCACACCCAGAGTATTTCCACCATTCCACACATGTCACGGCCAGAATATCCCCACCCCTCCACCACTGTCACACTGGATCCGCCCAACACACTCTACACCTGTCACAACCAGGGTATACCCACCTCTCCACACCTGTCACACCCAGAGTATTTCCATCATTCCACTCATGTCACAGCTGAATATCCCCACCCCTCTACCACTATCACACTGGGTCTGCCCCACACACTCCACACTTGTCACAGCCATCGTATGCCCACACCTCCACACCTATCACACCCAGAGTATTTCCAACATTCCACACCTGTCACACTCACAACCAGAATATCCCCACCCCTCCACCACTGTCACACTGGATCCGCCCCACACACGCCACACCTGTCACAGCCAGGGTATACCCACCCCTCCACACCTGTCACACCCAGAGTATTTCCAACATTCCACACATGTCACAGCCAGAATATCCCCTCCCCTCCACTACTGTCACACTGGATGCACCCCACACACTCCACACCTGTCACAGCCAGGATATACACATCCCTTCACACCTGTCACACCCAGAGTTTTTCCAACATTCCACACCTGTCACACTCACAGCCAGAGTACACCTACCCCTCGACCACTGCCACACTGGATCCGCCCCACACACTCCACACCTGTCACAGACAGGGTATACTCATCCCTCCACACCTTTCACACCCAGAGTATTCCAACATTCCACACCTGTCACAGCCGGAATATCCCCACCCCTCCACGACCGTCACACTGGATCCGCCCCACACACTACACCTGTCACAGCAGGAGTAAGTCGTACCCGATTTCCATATTTTCTGATCCCGACTCCTTGTAACGATCGTCAATCCATGCAGTCGTAAACCAGTCGGTGTAGTCCTCGTTGCCACAACATTCAAATTGCATCTGTAATCTATCCATGGTTTCCTTCATACGATTGTTGAATTTGTATTTTTCCATAGCGTCTGTTACACCGTCTCCGAAGGCGCCTTCGAGATGGTCGATTTGAGCGAAACACAGAATGGACGTAACCAGAATCAGCAAACACAAGAGTACAGATACGTAAATGAAGCCGGCGAAAGCAGTCCTTAATTTTTTTCGTTTTTCGGGTTTGGCATTATCGGCAGATAGTTTAGCACCCGCTAAATTGATCACCAAATAAACAAATCCAAGCGCGATAATCATTTGAGGTAAATAATGGCCATTGTAGTCTTTGATCAGATCAACTTTGTCTTGTACTGAAACCTACAAAAATACAAAGGGCGAGAGATTTTAACAACTGTGAAACCTGAAACACATGAAACTGAACGGTCCGTGTAATACTTGGCAATTCAGCTTTTCATCTTGAAATATGAAAGTAGAAAGATGTAAACCTCTACATCGCTCTCGTATTCCAGCTTTCCATCTCGTAAAATTGAAAGTTGAAAGATGAAAAGTTCTACATCGCTTTTATAGAAAGATGGAAAGCTGTACTCCGCTCCCGTGTGCTGGCTTTCCAAATGAATGTATGATCTTTTTGCTCGATAAACCCTTGAACTCTACCAGACCCAAATAAAAAAGCATGTAAAATGCAAATGTTGATATTGGGAGAAACGAGACAAATTTCAACACGGACTATAAGGGATTTTATATAACACAATAATCAACTCATTATGGGCGGCTTACTGTGGGAGAGATGGTCCACAGTGGAGAGACACGGAATAAGCTTGAATCTGAATGTTTGAATTCATGGAAATAGAGAACTGATGATGATTAATTTAACGACAATAATTTATCAATACAAAGTAAATTAGACCTCTCCAGTCGATGTTTTCGGGCTACGTCGATAGATCCATCCTCGCTAGGTGAAATGTAAAGGTTTTTAGATTCTCCTTTTCACATTTTGAATAATGATAGAAATACCAGTCTATCTAATTCACTTGGTTTAATTTGAATTATCTTGTCTGCTAGAATCTTTTCAAAAGCCGGTACCCCTAGCACAGCTGAATTCAGATTTGCAAAACGTCATCGCTTATCTTTCCTTGACAGTGACGTCACATCAGACCAGCAGCCCGGAGACTGAACGTTACAAGTATTGACGCCCAGCCAGATGGTCTGATGTGACGTCACAAACCAACGTCAAACAAGGGCAGATAAGCGATGCGGATTTCATTTCTGAAATCGGCCGGGCTTGAGATACCAACTTTGAAGCACTTTTCAAAAGCTACCAGGAAACAAAATACTTCAAATAAAACCAAATGAAGTATATGGGCTGATATTTCCATCATTAACTAGCCCGCGAAAAATATAAATAGGAAACTATGAAAACCTTTGCATTTCACCTTTAATAAGCCAGGGGTGTCTCTATCGTAGATACACATAGAAATCGATCTTTGTTCATGAAAGACATACATTCAGCCAATCAGCAAAGCAAACAACCTGTGCATATTGACCAATCCGATCACTTGTTTTACGCGACCATGGCATGCTATGATGTGACAACAGATTCGTATACTGAAAGCGGTGGGGAGTGGGGACGCGGTCTGCTATGCAAGATGGTCAAGGTTTTGCCTTGGTTGAAAAAAAAGAAACCTTGACGTTGTGAAGATGCGATAGATCAAATAATCGACGTCACGTCACGTGTATAGCTGTTACTTTTCGCTTCTTTCTCATGTGTCGATCACGTGACCTAAAATACTGAGTGAGTTCCGGTCGTTTGGCGTCATAAGATTGGAATGAAGCACATAATTTTCGTGTCTGTTCCATACAAGTTAAAATTATACAATACAAATTGTCTCGCTTGAAAGGTAATGCATGCACTTCTGAATTTGATATACTTACTTTATTTTATATAGGTTCCTATTACAAAGGTTAGACTCTTAAAGAAATATAACCAACTATTTTACTGTCATTGAGGGCGATAACCTATTATTTTTATTACAATTTGTGAAGCCATTTTTTCTGCTTTGAGGTCGACGTGGGCGTCGCCATGTTGCCTGTGGGATGACGTGACTGATGGCGTCAGCATTCAGGGCAACGTCACGGCTAACGCTTGATCCAGGACACGTTCCCCGTTCCAACTACGGACATTTGAATTACTCTGGGTCCGAGTATTAATTCGAGAAAAAAAACTAGTGCGGAATCCCACGGGGGTAATCACTGAAAAGAAAGGGGTTTAGGTTATCTCCGCCAACTGAGAAATTTCTTCCTCAAGTTTTTCAACTGAGACTTGCTCGATTCAATTTGGACAACATTTGAAGCTAAAAGAGCGTCCTCTGCATGCAATTGTGCAGTGAATTGAGTTGCACGACGATGTTTCTAAGTTTGTAAACAGTTTCATGATTACACTTGAGCTACTAAAATCAACTAGAACGTCAGTGGATTTACTTTGTTCACTCTCATGCGAATTATCAGCATGACCAACACGATCAACCTTAAATCTCCATGACGTTATGACGTTTTTAGATGAGTATACACTCACTTCCGCTCATCTAAAAACGTCACGGAGTGGTGCAATGGCGGCGCCCAGTGCACGCCGTGGCGAGCAACAAAACATTCAATATTTCTTTTATTTCACATTCTATCAACATGAGTTTTATATGATGATGGTTTGGAATACGATTGTTGATAAATATAGTCACACTCAAAAATAAGGTGAGTACTCCTATATTATACAAATTGTCTGGCTTGAAAGGAAATGCATGCACTTCTGAATTTGATATACCAGAATCAAGCTGCAAAATCTCGTTGACTCTAATGTTATTTTTGCGACCGTGGGAACTCCCGCAGGCTACGTCCCATATGACTTCGGCTAGAATTCAACCAAAATATATATGTGACGTACACTTGTGCAAGTCCCGAATATCAGCCAAGGCACGAAGCTCATTATCCACGGTTTTCAGGGTAAACGTACGATAAACCGGGGTTACTTTGGCCATACAGTCAGGGCCACCCCACAAACACTTTTAAAATCTTTTGATTGTCTAATTATTTTTTTACTGAACAAAACAATTATTATCCCAAAGCGTAATTGGTATAGACAATTGTTTGATGCTAGTTTGTCTTTCTGAAAAGATTAATATTGAATCGTTTTCATTTCAACAGAATGTGTCCACAGTGGCAAATAATAATTTCTGATTATATTTGATATCAGTTTCACAAATCTTTACAGGTAATATATTGTCATTTAATACCTAGTTTCCATTGCATATATAACAAAAACCTTGATTTGTTTTTTTTTTCGGGGGTGGCTGAGTAACAACATAAATGTATGAATTTATGGGCTACTTTGGCCATGATCAAATTAGCCCCAAATATGAAATATTTCCAAGGATGATGAGTGTCTCAAGTTTGATATGCCACAAATCTTCCAACATGCCCAGAGGAAAAAAAGAGACGAAAAATTCCATGCCTATTGTGCATTAAGAGAAATTCTGAAATGACGAAATATCCACTTCCTGCAGCCTGGAAATTCTTGTATTTTGGATACATAACTGAGCGATCTATTCTCATCAATTTCTGACAAAAATTAGCACCCATACCTATTAAAAAAATCACAGAATGACTAATTATGGCCAATTTAAGAAGTCCATTTCCAGAAGCTAAAATTCTTGTTGTGAGTGACCATGCAGCCTCATTACTGGTAGGCTATAACTTTGGCCAATCACCTAAAATCAAAATATCTACCCAACAGATAACATGTTACCATTAAACTACTATGAATATTCTTCATTTACATCACTTGATGAAAGCTCATCACCAATCTATTCGACATGTCACACTTAAATTAACATTAAAATGTTTCCGGAGCACGCGGTACCATACACTGCGGAAAAAATTGTGTTGAAGCCGTTTTAGCACCAAAATTGTGTTGAAAATAACACAAATTGTGTAAGAATGAACACTAATTTGTATTGAACTCAACACAATTTTGTGTTGATATATAAGTTAAACACAAAACCATGTTGATTTCAACACAAAACATTTTGTGTTGAAGCCATTTTAGCACAAAATTGTGTTAAAACAACACAATATTTTTCGCAGTGTATAGCTATGTCGAATGAAGCCATATATATGCCTAGTATTACCATATTCTCGAGAAAAGATGGGACTCTTCCGCAAAACTCTACTTTGTGAATGGAGGTACTGTCTTGTCTGGAGGAGATAGATCAATATTACCTGCATATAGCCTCCAATGCCGAATAGCATCACTGACGGGATAACGCACATCAGGTTGAAAATTGCGGATACCAGTCCAAGGCGTCTGCGCGCAGCTTCTGAGAGACGAATTGTGGGGAATCCCATGATCTGCCTGTTCCATTCTTTTAAACAATACCTTAAATGCAGTTTACTCAACCTCTAATTACATTAACTTGTGCACTGGTGGACCAATTATCCTGCTCTTCGTCAACGTTAATGACCAACAGTCGGCGCTCTATAAACAACTGCATGGCAACGTCACAATGACGCTCAGCCGCCAGTCCCTACGTCACAGCACAATAAACAACCTGCGTCACATGCAGTGTTCATGACGTCACAACCGTCTTTGGTTTTACAGCTCTGGAACGAAGTTCTGAGGAGAAAGGGAAATCAGACAAGTTTTTTTTATCTTCGTGATTATTTGGCATGATTGAGGAGCACTGCTTGTTATTAAACAACGCCATACTGGTCATGGGCGTCGCTAGGATTTTTCAAAGGGGGGTCGATTATCATAGCACTTTAGGCGAGGGTCCAGGGGCCGCCTAGGCCCCGGAAGCTCCAGGGTCCTAGATCGCCGGGGATGCGTTCTAAGCGTTTTCCCGGAATTAAATCTGAACATAATGTATGCAGATTTAGGGTTATATTATACAGCTCTGAGACCTTAGATGGCCTGAGATGCATTCTGAGCGATTTCCAACAATTAAACTAACACGTCATTTGTCAAATATCTGTATTATATTTTATTCTCTTATCTTGAAAACAATAATAACGCTTTGGGACTATATACCTCGTAGGGTAACCCAGTGGCGTCGGAACGTAATTGAAAGTGGGGAACCACTATCACAGCCCAACAGGCGGGAGTCCTGGGGCCGCCTAGGCCCCGGAAGCTCTGGGGTCCTAGATAGCCGGAGATGCGTTCTGAACGCTTTTCTGGAAATAAAACTGATCATACTGCATGCACATTTATGATTCTATTTTCACGATTTTTTTCCGCAATTATAAGCATGCATCGATATTGAAAACATCGCACCTCATGCCTTCATCCATTTGACGTTCTAGTTATATTTAAAACATACAAAACGATGACTTATAGTTCTTGGGAGGGAAACCAATATGCCTACAGATACGATTCATTCACACAAAGATAAAACAAGGAAATCCTCACAGCCCAACAAGCGATTGTCCACGAGCCGTTTAGGCCCCGGAAGCTCCGAAGTTCCAGATCTCCAGAGACGCATTCTAAGAGTTTTCCCAGAAATAAATTCTAACATAATGTATGCAGATTTATGGTTCTATTTTCACGTATGTTTCGCATTTATAAGCACTCATCGATATTGAAAAAATCACACTTCATGCCTGAATCCATTTGACTGTTTAGTTATATTTATCACATAAAAAGAACACATAAAAAACAGATGACCTTTACATCTTGGAACATTAGAACCAATATGATAGCGATTCATTTACACAAAGCTAAAATGAGCGATCGTCACAGCCTGACAGGCAAGGGTCCAGGGGCCGCCTAGGCCCCGGAAGCTCCGGGGTCTCCGGTTGCCGGAGATACGTTTTACCCGTTTTCCCGGAAACAAATCTGAACACAATGTATATAGATTTATGGTTCTATTTTCACATTTGTTTCGCATAAACCCGCATCGATATTGAAGAATATGCCGGACTCCATTTGACTTCCTGGTTTGACACAAACAAAACGGGCCTATAACACACCACTACCCGTCCTGGTACTCTAACTGTAATTTTTATGTGGGGACATGGTCAGTTATTATAAAGGATGCTGAAAAGTGGGTGGCCAAAAGATATTCGGGCCCCCCTGAATCAAAAGTGAGGGGTGGGGGCTGGCCCCTCCGCTTCCGAGGCCACTGTAACCATGTTAAAATGATTAAAACTAACATCATCAGATCACTTTCCGATTCATATGTCATTTCATGACTGTGAACATTGAACTTTTGCTGAAAATATCACAATAATATTGTGTACAATATCAAACTGTGTATCATGGAGTATATCTCGTGGCCATGGTGAAATACTGACTAGAAAAATGAAACTAATATCACTCATTAACACGTGGCCATGTTAAAAAACTGACTAGAAAAAAAATTAAACTGATATATTTTCCGGAAATGAAGTATCACGAATGTAGTATAGCCTTCACCAAAGCTTATACATATACAGCTTTCAGTTTATTGCCCGTTTTGCACTTCGCCAACGTTAGACCGAGGCTGCCGATGCTTAATTATCAAATCCACACGCATCGAGCAGAAGGAAAAATACACACGAGTTAGTGCTAATGATTAATTGAATAGTAAATTCGCCTGCTTTATCCGTCGAGGGTTCCCCTGCAGTATCCGTCAAGGGTTGAGTCTCATGAACAGAGCTACAGCTCTTTCATAATACGTGCCTGGAGACATTTTTTATTTCTTTCTTTTCCCTTTCCCTTTTTTTGTTTTGTTTTTGTTTTTGTTTTCTCTGGGTTTTTTTGTTTGTTTGTTTGTTTGTTGTTTTTTTTTGCTTTTTCTTCTGTTTTTTTTTTGGCGCGTCCAAGGGGGGGGGGTCGTTCGCACCGGACGACCCCCCCCTAACGACGCCCCTGCAGTGGTACTTTTAACTTACTGATGCTCAATTACACAGTAGGCCTACGACGTCATAATGCATTGATGTTCTCACGAACAAAGGTAAAAAAAGCCATAGGTTATAAAAGATGTGTGCGGGTTAACGTTCGGTAATTTGGTTGGGAATGTGTCAAGTCGACACATCCACTGACCACTGACCAGTTTGAGACAAAAAATGCTGAATTTTCGTATTCTGTATTTTCACCAAGAAAAGATAAGTAAAAAAATATTACGAGTGTTATAAAATGGGCATTTGTTTGTTTTTGGAAGTTTTGGTGATATTCTTGGAGGGAATTCCCTTTGTATGTAAAATATGACACCTTTAACCAAAACGAGTCAAAGATATCTAAATTCGGTAGGTTTGACCACATATCATATTGAAAAGTCGCTTTGGTTAAAGGTGTCATATTTTCGTAATATAGAAATATGTCAAAATGCTTCAGTGTAATATCAAGGCCTGTTAGGCCAATAACTGGAAATTCCTGGTTCACAGCAGTTACTGTTATTCTTCAATGTGTCAATAATTCATTACAATATGACTATACGGATACTCATTGCTTCATTGCCGCTAATGCAGATGATTATAGCATTGCAACATTATCTCTTTTTATTCATGAAATGACCTGAACAGGAGGTGACGCTTTGCTTTCCCAAGCGATTATGTTTGTGCAATGGTTTATTTTGTGGTTACTTCCTTATCTATTGTTACACCCGTCCTGAATTTTTGGCAGACATTTGAAAATTTCGAGTCCGTTGATATAACAATTTTACTGATCATTGCTGGTAAATAGATGGTTCATTCATAAGATTATATATGGCGACTGTTTGAACCAGAAATTATAATTAGACTGGCCTCGACTGGCTGACAAGGCTGAATACGTGAGCATTACGTCACAATATACCGGCCGGCTCTGAGCGAGACAACCAACGGCGAGTGACACTGGAGGGAAAAATACCCATCTGAAGCGAACATCTCCTTCACTCTCCATGCAAATATACGCACGTGTGCAGTTGCGTTCACATACCGAGTTTGCACACGTGTATTTAAATTACACAGTGTGCAAATTTACGCGAGTGTGTATACATGGACATGTGATCGGGGTTCAAGCTGTATCTGAATAAGAACATCGTTGCATCTTGTATACGGTTAGCTCCAACGTAACCAAGCTGTATCTAAATAAGAACATTCTGCACACTGTTAACCATAACGCATTGCATATTGAGGGTGTATATTGTACACTGTCTTTACTCGTTAGGTAGGCTTCTCGCTATCTTGTCGCATCTTCACGACGTCAATGTTTCTTTTTGAGCCAAAGGCGAAATCCTGAGTTTAGCGAAGATTGTCTTGTCGGCGTACACTCTAATATTTCTGCCCTTTATTAAAGGAGAGTTTCATGCATTATACGAAGTGAGTCTGGCAAATCGCGACTTGTTCTTATGAAATAAAGCTTCAAAGAAAATCTGCTTTTGTATACCCATCTATGGCAAGCCGTTTTGTTATATATTCGTTATATTATTTTTTTATATCAAAAATTATACACGTGCGCTGTTTTGGAATTTATTAGTTTATTATTGATATGAAAAAGTTTTTTTTATATAAATAATAAACGAATAAATATCAAATGGCTTGCCATTGATGTATCTGAATAAGAACATTGTTACATCTTGTATACGGTTAGTTACAATGTAACCAAGATCTATCTTAATAAGAACATTGTTGCAATTGTTTTGTATATGTTTAGCTACAACGTAACCAAGATGTATCTGGATTAATACATTGTTGCATCGTGTATACGCTTAGCTACTGTAACCAAGCTGTGTATCTGAATAAGAACATTGTTACGTCTTGTATACGGTTAGTTACAATGTAACCAATATCTATCTTAATAGGAACATTGTTACATCGTGTATACAGTTAGCTACAGTGTAACCAAGATGTATCTACATAAGAATATTGTTAAATATCGTATACGATAAGCTACCGTGTAACCAAGATGTATCTGAATAAGAACATCGTTGCATCTTGTATACACACGCGTTTTCCCCAAGCTGTAACAATCATGGTCCGACATTGGTAAACATATGGTACATCATATATTGACAAACGGTTTTTTCACCGCCAATGTAGGAGCGTGTGGGTGTGGACAAACGATGTACCAATTTCATTCGGTCCATCATGGCGTGGCAAACATTTGGACCAATATATGTTTTCACTCCGAAAGCCGCAGTTTGGTATTTATGACGTAATTCATATTCCAGCATGCAAAGCGTATTTTCAACACGCAGGCATGAGCAAATTGCTTCCTGTACCAACAACAACAACAACATTGCGGAGCTGCGGTTGTGGCTGTTGGCAGAAAACAATTGCTTAGAAGTCCGCATGGAGGCCTGGGCATCATCAAAGAAGTGTTCTGGTTGTTTTAACCGAGAGCAGTGTCTTCAAGATCAGCATCTTCAACCTAAAGGTAATTTCTGGTGTCTAAGCGATCCTTTTTCACGGAAGGTCAACCGGAATCCACTCATTCAGCAGATTCAGAACAGATTCAATTTCCAACGTAGACAAAATCGGCGGTACAGACGAACTGAAGGCCTATGGACGAGCAAGCCCAGACATATGATGGAAGAAAGCGAGCAGAATTATAAACCATTCACAATTATGTAACACCGCCACAGATACACCCACCCCCCTTCCCACTAACATGAGAATAAGTGGCTACTTAATCAAACTACCATGCAGTGTTTTCAGGAAAGTATACTTTAAGGAACCCGCAAAAACCTTAGTAGTCAGGTATCCAGACAATGCCCCCCTCTCCCCTTCCACTCCACAAACATTTACAATAATGGAGGGTTACACCATCATGTATGATACTCTGTAAAAACAACTGTACCCCGGTATACAAAATTGCACATCCACAAAAAATTGTGTACTGGTACACAAGATGTGTAGGTTTTCTTCAAAATTTGTGTACCACTGGAACACAACTATTGCGGATGTGCAATTTTGTTACAGCGATTGTTTTAGAGAGTACCTCCTTGAATTATATACAGCGACTGTGCCCATTAACACAAGCAGTCGATTCAGGCAGGGTTACGTAATTTTGAATGGTCTCTGAATTCACTATATTTCCACAAACAGCATAGTCTTATAAGTCAAAACACTATTAAAATACATGGGATGTCCATCGCAACAACTTTATTTGGAAATGTAAATCATAAGTTATAAAGGCACTTTCCAAACAATACAGTGACGGTCTCCTCCGTGAGAAATAACAATCTGATGGGTTGAAGACCAAATACTGTCAGATATACTGCAATTATTCTGAAAGGTTGATTACGCTAGATGGTAGTGTAAGCTTACCAACCGATGTTATTTCACTGTCTAACTGAACATCAAAGATAATGGACTAATATGCTCATGGGTTAAATTTACCGTCCTGCCATGCAAAATGGTCCGAAACAGCAATTGTACCAGTGAATGTTCATTCATTTCACACAAATGTTCAACACTGATAGTGGAAATAAGAGAAATTCTATTGAAGAACAAAAAATGACATTTTACAAAATGATTAATCATTATTACATTAAACTTTCATGAAAGATTTTTTTTTAAGTAGACTATTCAAAAGTAAACTAAAAAAAACATTGTTTCGTGATTGAAACTGAAAGAAACTTATTCAAAGTGATTGATACACATATACATAGAACATTTTGTGCTGCGAGGTTGTTTGTTGTTTGTACCAAAAATGGAATATTTTAGTTATGGTACACCAAAATGGAATAAAATACAAAACTCAAAAATCCATATTCATGTATATAGATTTTTCACCAGTGGACCAGGAAGTGTTTGTCACTTTCTGTTTACACACCACCATCGTCTATCCAACTAATAATACAATATTATCTATGAAAGAATTCAAGGGATGATTGGCATAAAATACCACAGCATTTTGTTGTATTAGCTATACTCAGAATACTTGCAAGGCATCGTATGTCGTGGTTCCTCAATACCAGGGTCAATGAAGTAGTACTGTATATTAGTGCAAAATAGCTGCTTTAAGTTTCAAATGTGAAATATACTGTCTATCGATGGAGTAGGCGCATGTAATTTTCAGGCACAACTGTCAATCATAACCATAGCGATAGCGAAGGTGATGCCCTAGGATAAATTTGAAATAAATCAGAATTTTCAACATTGGCGTACCCATCTCAAGACAATGTGCACATCGGCTGAACTACGGTCAGATGCAGGGTGTGTGAATTTAAACATTGAACTCGCGAATCCACGGTACATAACTTTATATCATGGCCAATTATATCAGCAGTTTCACTCACATTACCATTGTTGTAGGACCAGATATCAAGTATTGGGTCTTTCAAAGTGAATACTCTATATTTAGTATTTGTTAACTTAAACAAAGCCAATCTCAATTATTGCTGCATCTTTTAAAGTTGAAATGCAAAGGTTTTTAGATTCTTCTTTCAGTATTTTAAACAGTGCAACAAAAGTAAGTCCCCCCCTAAACGATGTTTGATATCTTCCAAGATATTTTCCAGATCCTGATGAATTTTTGCACACACTAGCCCAGTAACCAGCCCCACACGGTATATCAAGGATTAATACGTAGGTGTAGTTGTACGCAAATGAGCATGCGCAAACTGGGAATCGGTCCAATTTTGAAAAGTTCATGAACAGATTAATCCAGACTTTTCAATGTCAAATCGTTATTTCATCACAGAATTCGATCATGTTGACTCCGTATCTCGACGGTCAGTAATCATTAAAATCGCGTGTAACCGCCACGACATTGGATGACATTTCGACAACGTGCTCGCATGGTGTTGATGAGGCTTGCGATCCGACGTTGCGGGATGGCTAACCACTCCTCCTGAAGCAGGCGTCTCACGTCATCAAGATTTGACTCCACCCCAACTCGACGATAGACCGATTGTTTCAGCTGATCCCAAAAATGTTCGATGGGATTGAGATCCGGAGAACTGGCGGGCCACTGCATGTGGTCAATGCCTTCAGTTTGGAAGAAGCCATTTACAATCCTTGCCCGATGTGGACGCGCATTGTCGTCCATGAAGACAAATCCATCCCCAACGGCACCTGCGTAGGGCAAAACCTGTGGTTGAAGAACTTCAGTCACGTAGCGATTAGCGTTCAAGTTCCCCTGAATCGGCACCAGATCGGTTTTACCGGTCAAACTAATGCCTGCCCAGACCATTACGCTGCCACCACCAAAGGCCGTTACTGGTTGCACGCAACACTCGGCATGCTGCTCTCCCTGACGACGCCACACACGCCTCCTACCGTCAACGTGACGGAGACAGACACGCATTTCGTCACTGAAGAGAACATTGCCCCACTGTCGTCTGGTCCACCGAACATGATTTCTTGCCCACTGCAGACGCGCTATCTTATGACGGCGGAGCAGAGAAGCCTTCTTCACCATACGCCTAGCACGCAATCCGACGGCTTTTAGGCGTCTCCTAACTGTTTGAGCACTCACTCTCCTAGCGCCGACACCAGCATCTGCTCTTATTTGATCTCGGACCTCTCGTGCTGAAATTCAGAATGGGAGTTAAGTGAATTGAGGAGTGAGTGAGTCGTGTTTAACGGAACGAGTTGGATCTGCGCTACATCAGAAAATGGTATTCGATTTTTTTTGTGGCACACCGAGGCCCTCATACCTGATAACGTTCTGTTCCTCAGTGTGACGTTAACGATTCGACGGTCTTGTCGTCGTGTGGTCGTCCTGGGCCTTCCACTTTTTGGTAGATCCTTCACATCCCTGTAGCACGAAACTTTGCTTGCAATTTGCGAATTGCTTTAGGTGTTACCCCCATTCGACGAGCAACCTGTTTTACAGGGGTGTTAGCCTCCAACAGACCAATTGCAACAGCCCTATCCATATTGGATAAACGAGGCATGGTTTACCACAGAACTTCAACTGAATGCCCAAGACTTGTGGGCAGAAATATGGGATATTCGGGTATGAGACCGTTTTTATTGACCATCTCGGACATCAAATTACGTAAAACCCGTTATGTGAAACCGCATGAATTTCTTGTGGTGGTTGACATGTCCTGGATGCCCAACCACACGAATATTTCATGACTGGTTGATCGAATTCTGTGATGAAATAACGATTTGACATTGAAAAGCCTGGATTAATCTGTTCATGAACTTTTCAAAATTTGACCGATTCCCAGTTTGCGCATGCTCATTTGCGTACAACTACACCTACGTATTAATCCTTGATATACCGTGTGGGGCTGGTTACTGGGCTAGTGTGTGCAAAAATTCATCAGGATCTGGAAAATATCTTGGAAGATATCAAACATCGTTTAGGGGGGGACTTACTTTTGTTGCACTGTTTATATAACATGTATAAGTTGAATAATGATAAAAAATATCGGTATATCTGCTACCGGTACTTGATTTAATTTGAAGTAGTTTGTCTGCTAAAATCTTTTGAAATGTTGGTTCCCCAAGCCCAGCTGACTTCCAATTTGTACACAATCATCACTACGTAATCTTTTCTTTCCTTACTTCCAGCCACCTGAAGACGGAACATTACAAGCATGGATATCCGACCTGTGACATAAAAGGGTGAGTGAGTAGTGGGGTTTAACGTCGTTTTAAACCTTATTTCAGTCATATCACGACGGTGCCTACATGTGCCAGAACATGAGCGTGCTCACAGTTCCTATTACCCTGGACACTGATCAGCCCAGCCAGTACAGCACCCGGTCACCCATCCAAGTATTGACCGAGCTGTGACATAAAATGGCCCAATGGGCTCCAATACCCCTCGGCCATGTCGGCTCTCAGTTATTGTCTACAGTCATGCATTGAATACGATGTCGGCTGGTGCCAAGGCCTTAATTGATGGGAAAATTTTGCGGTGAGGTTCTGGTAGAGCATAATCAAATCAAGTAGTTTGATATTGGAAATACTGATCAAAGTCAATCATCTTCAACAATTATCTGGTCTATTCTAACTTAATTGCATATGGAACAAGATCTTATACACTTATAAACATATAGAATTTGACCTTTTAACTTAGAGAATAGGTCAAGGTCCGTGATATTCAATAGACTTCAGGTTCAGGCATACATGGTATAAATTTGGACAAGGTAGATATACTCCTTCGTGAAATATTGTACTAAATAGAATCTG
>JAVTVY010015578.1:0-64557 GCA_036873755.1 Hanleya hanleyi
AGGAGAAGGGCTATCTGATGCACTGGGTATGGGATTGAACTATCGGCATTCTGCGCATGCGCGGCAGTGAAGGGTGTAAATTATCACCCTATAGCAAAAAAATTGTTTTAAAAATGAGCCAATGGGGTCGAGTGAGGTATCAAATTGAAGGTAAGGAGAAGGGCTATCTGATGCACTGGGTATGGGATTGAAATATCGGCATTCTGCGCATGCGCGGCAGTGAAGGGTGTAAATTATCACCCTATAGCAAAAAAAATCGTTTTAAAAATGGGCCAATGGGGTCGAGTGAGGTATCAAATTGAAGGTAAGGAGAAGGGCTATCTGATGCACTGGGTGGAAGATTGAATTAGGGTGATTCTGCGCATGCGCGACGGTCTAAAGGTATGAAAATACACGTATTGGAACTATAATGGTGACGGTGGAAACAATGGCGTATGGTAGACCAGTGACGTTGATAAATGGCCCTGACACGCTCATCTTCAGGCAAGACTTCAACCGGAAGTGCGGCTGCATCCAAGGGAAAATATTCTCCACGTCTCATGCTTTTCGTCTCATACAAGCGGATAGGCAGGCAGGTAGGAGGGCTGGCGGGCTGGCTGGCTGATCAAGTCAGGTCAGGTAAGTCAGATTGAATACACCCTTTCCCTAAAAATCAACTCCTTTTATACATTTTACTACTGGCGGCCATCTTTTCCCACCTCCCACATGGCGGCCATCTTTTCCCACCTCCCACATGGCGGCCATCTTTTCCCACCTCCCACATGGCGGCCATCTTTTCCCACCTCCCACATCTTGGCGGCCATCTTTTCCCACCTCCCACATGGCGGCCATCTTTTCCCACCTCCCACATGGCGGCCATCTTTTCCCACCTCCCACATGGCGGCCATCTTTTCCCGCCTCCCACATGGCGGCCATCTTTTCCCACCTCCCACATGGCGGCCATCTTTTCCCACCTCCCACATGGCGGCCATCTTTTCCCACCTCCCACATGGCGGCCATCTTCTCCCACCTCCCACATGGCGGCCATCTTTTCCCACCTCCCACATGGCGGCCATCTTTTCCCACCTCCCACATGGCGGCCATCTTTTCCCACCTCCCACATGGCGGCCATCTTTTCCCACCTCCCACACATCACACATGCGCACACCGCCCCAATACCGCCACAAAACCTACACTTATGACGTCACACCAGGTTCTGCGCATGCGCAGTGAGGCGCTATTTGTTCAATTCGGGTATTGTATACTACTGTCGTGCCATTTAAATGTCACCATTTGTTGTTTATGTGTTTAGATGTCTATATCAAATTATTTTTACGATGCCACTTTATTGATCAAGCGCAACTGCCAAATCGCCATCAGTAAATGCAAGCGCTCTAAACCATTCGGTTAACTCAGCTTCCACTGAAGAAGAAGTCCTAAGATCGGTGTCTAGATACATACGAAGCCATTTTTAGGTTCACACTTTCTTGATAAAGTATAAATATATGTGCTGGATGGGCCAGTCCGGTGCGAGACTCGAACCCGCGCCCTAAGAGTTTGGCACCAAATAGCCAGCAGTATAAATGCAAGCGCGCTTGCATGTCAATTACGATGAGTTTTGCTATTTCCGATGCGGAAACGCCTCTCTCCGTCGAGTTCCTGGAGTCCATATACACATCAGATTAATATTTCCGATAGCTGACGCGCTAGTAACGTAGCATGGAGAACGGTGTATAACGGTGTCCTCATCAGGGTCCGCGCACTAGCTGTTCATTTCTCTTTTACCCCATGAAGTATAAAACAAGTTTTATTGTTATGAGCCAACCTGAAGTGGAATTTACTGCATTTTCCTGGCGATCACTTATCTCGGCTTGGTCGTGCTAATTCTTCTTGGAGTGGTTTGTGTGTGATTGTCGGACATTTGTGTAGTGAACACAATAGCCTAGTGGTGACAGGGGGTTTGATCATGTATGTTTATGGAGAAGCGTGCCTTCACTATTCAGAGACAACATGGAGCTTCTGAGCAAATACAACACACACTCAGTTGTCGCAAATCATGTAGCGTTGCCTGGAGACAAATTTACAGACATCTCAATTTGTCTTCGATTTGTTCGATCGTTCCTCAGGAATATGGCGAAATATTTAGTAATCGAGTTGCTCGATTATTATGAGGCGACAGCGTGCAGGTACAATTCCAACACTTCACTACAGCTATCAAGTACATCCGGAACCACCGCCTTATTATTTGTGAACAATTTATCTGTTTAGTCGTAATAAGCGCGGCAAATTACACTCTGACTAATAAATGATGGTTTCTTCCGCAAAGACAGCTTTTAATTTGAAATTATAATGAATGTCCAGCCGCCATATATTCTTCACAGAGGTATCTTTCTTGCGCAAGGTGTGGGGAACTTGTCAATTTCACTATCTATTTTATGGTTCAGACTTTGAAAAGGCCAACAATTTTACAGTCAATTAGCTTGTAATAGCTTTCAATGTTTGGGACTATAAACATTGAAGCATTGCATAATAATAAATAGTGTACATATGTTAGGTTGGGGGACAGTGAAAGTCTATTCGTTAGACAGCCGCCATAAAACTGTGACAGCAGCAACAAAAGTCATAAAATCATTGATTACTAAACCATCTATTGAACTCAGAACGGTCATTCTCGGGTTTAATTACAATTGTCTCCCTACTTATATACTATTTTATGCGACCATGCACGATTGCAGGAAACGGATATGCTTGTAGTTGATTAACTATTATTTTATCGGGGCATTCAATACTCCTGCCATCTGTCGATCACAATGCCGAATTTTATGTCAAATTATAGAGGAGTACAACTGCATAGAATTAATATAAGTTTTACTTCACCCACTCTTGTTAATATTTTGTTTGATACCTACAAACATACTGTGCTCCTAAAGTGTATATGTCCCGATTTCAATCAAGTAACTGGTTCAATAGCAAATAACAAACGTGTTTGACCAGAAAGTCATCAAACGATCAAATTTTCCCCTTTCTTACAACACTGACATCCTCCATAATGCAGGACTGTATACTCCGTATCTCCGTACCAGGCCCTGCAGGTAGATTAGGGCTGTACAATTATTAATGGAACCGTCAGTTTAAAATAGCTACCAATGAACGGACGGCATTTTGGGGCGATGTGCAGCCTTCGTGGGATCTCGGTATATTCCGACGTAGGCCGAGTTCACATTACCTGGAGCCTCATCCGCTTAAATATGGGCATTTACCGAGGGGTCATGAGGTCACCAATGAGCTCCAGAATGTTTCCGGATCAACCGGTTCGTAATTCTTATGTCTTATAAGATATCCGTCATGATACGGAGTTGATAGACGAACCATGACTAGGGATGATTATTAGAGGATTATGACGATAGAGAGATACAGCTGCATCTGTAGATGGATTATGACGATAGAGAGATACAGCTGCATCTGTAGATGGATTATGACGATAGAGAGATACAGCTGCATCTGTAGATGGATTATGACGATAGAGAAATACAGCTGCATCTGTAGATGGATTATGACGATAGAGAAATACAGCTGCATCTGTAGATGGATTATGACGATAGAGAAATACAGCTGCACCTGTAGATGGATTATGCTATATCAGAGAATTTAAATTTTAATCTTTTAATTTTCTAAATGTAGGCGTGTGATAACACAAACATTAAGCAAGCTCGATCATTTTCGATAATCACCTATTTCTGGAAGTCAGCTAATCTATGTGACAAGTAGAGCTGGTAACACCCGACCATTAATCGTTTTAAGGCCTCGTAATATCTACGATTTCCAGAACCATTCCCATTCCTTCATTTCTTCTAGATTGGCATTGTCTTGGCTATGAAATCAATATATATATAAATATATCATATAAATAAAAGTAAAACAAAATCAAAAATTGCATTTGTGCCATTTTCAGTGCAACTTTACTAGCTGAGTGAAAAAAATGACTATTTTCACAAACATTTGTTGTTATAACATATTTAGAATATGGAGGATAAACACAAGTCGTATTCTTACGATTTTCACAAATTTCATAACAAATTTTCACTATACATTGGAAAACAGACGTCCGTTTTTAACAAACTCTTTCTTTTTAACATTCACAACAAACTTGTAGATAGTGTTCATCATGACAGGAATCTAATTTGAATTCACCCTAATGAAATAGACTGCAAGGCAGAAAATTAACACGTATCCCAATTTCGTCTGTACCTTTTTACACCATCTCCGTCAACGTATAGCATTGACACTGTCGTCATGTCCGAAATAATCGTATTCTATTTGACAAATGGGATGACAGTATATGTTCCAACGGGCAGACAATGCCCCTTACAGCAAGGCTATGCAGGGTACATTCGCCCGTTCCGATAATGGAATATAAAAGTACTTGAAACAACTGTCAGAATGTTTAAGATAAAAATCCTGTCTATCATGAGCCATATTGCTGGTAGAAGAAGCCGTCATTTCCCCCAGCTTCGTCCTGTTCACGGACATAGCGATTGTTGGGCCAGTTGTAAGGGTCATCGTTCCCTATCGCCAAATGATTCTTTGCTTCTTTCTCATAAAGAACCGGTTCCCCGCTGGAGTGGTTCTGTACATAGGTCTGGTATTGCTTATTCGGAGGGTCGTCAACAAGAATATCGCTTTCGTCCTCGAATTGCTTGTATTTGTACATGTTTCTCAGCGCATATAAGGCTGGGGCGTACATCACATTACTAAACATAATGAACATATTTAGCCAGAGAAAACCAATGGTGGCAACGATACTTCCCGCCAGTATTGGACCCACAGCGTAGGCCAGCGAATACGAGATGTCGGCAATAGCGTAGACACTGCCGTAGACGGAAACATAACGCTGGTCGACCAGATAGCCGAGGGTGGGCAGTAGGGCCGTGTCTACCAGGGCGATTCCGAAACAAATGCCCATAATGGGAGCAATTAAGACACCGAATACCTTGGCGAATGGCACAATGGCACAAAATAATCCCTCCATGGCAAGCCCGACCGCGGCCAAGAGCCACTGGTACTTAGGGTGGGACCGGGCCAGTTTCACGGTCAGGTACACCCCTGTTATATGAGGTATGAATGCAGGCAGCCATACGAATCCCATTTCCCACGCTGAAGCATCCATTGTCTGTTTCATCCATATGGAAATAGTGGGTTCCAGGAAGGCAAGGGAGACGTTGGACATGGCCAGGGCTCCGGCTGTGACTGCGATGTAAGGGTCCATTAACAAGCGGTAAATCGGAGTTCCTTTGGGTCGCTCCTCCTGTGTCATCATAGCGCGTTTTGCACGTGTAGGCTTCATGATAAAGAACAAGAGCAAACAGTCCAACAGTGACAACAGGGCTAACGCAATGAAGGGTACGACCTTGCCCGCAAACTCGTACAGTACTCCGCCGAATGGAGGCGCGACAAGACACCCAAATGATATGAAGGCCAAGGCGATACCCAGAGCTTTGGTTCGCTCAGCTTCTTCTGTGAATCTGTCAGCAATCATTGCTAAACCGGAAGTGTCCGCAAATGCCGAGCCCAGTCCCTGTAAACTACGAGCCGCAAACAGAACGGCGTAACTTTCACCTATGGCAAATATTGATGTTGACAAGAATATAATGATGAGTCCAATCATGAGTGGAATGTCATAACCTATCCTGTCAATCAATGCTCCAGTGAACGGATTCACTATCATCTGCAGAATTGCCTTTGATGCGAACAATAGTCCAATTGATAAATCATTTGTGCCGTAATCTACTGGGGGTGGAGCGAGGTCCAGAATTCGTTTCTCTATCCGTTCGGGTATACGATAATGTCGTTTGGTCGTATTTGCAATCATCGTGTAATTACAGTACGAAAAGGTTGTTCCAACGCCAGTGTTATTGCAATTAGAATAGTTAAACTTTACTTGAATTATTTCATCTACCTCCTTGGCAGGTGCGGTTGTGCCGAGAATGTTTGGTATGATTGGTACTATCACCATATACAACATATTGTCTAATAGCAGGGCTATACAAACAACCAGTAGAACCAATCGTCTCTGTGATGTTGGATCATGGATCTTATCATCAAACTTCTCGAATAGTCCCACTATATACTCCTTATTTAGATAGCCCCTCATCTTGAATCCTCTGAAATTCCCAACTCAAAACCAGTCCAAAAAGAGGCGTAGAATCTGGAACCACACTCACTTTGAAAGGTCCGTGGAGTTCCGGAAACCTTTCCGCAGTTCCCTTTCAAACACAGTCTTGAACACAGCCTTGATCACTAGTAATTCCTACGATCCACTCCGAATTCCTTCTTACCGCACCACCAAGGCGGTCCCGTTTGTCAGAGTCTGAAAAATACCAAAGTTGGCCGAATCAGAAGAAGTAAAGAAGATCTGAGAATCAATGAAGTCTGTTTACTGCCGACATACAAAATTCATGGAGAATATCGACAAGTATTGGAGACTGAATGCTTGCATTTAATTATGGTTGATCGATTCCCATTACTCGTGATCTATCATATGTTCATGTATGAGAGGGAGGAAGGTTCAACAAAATCCATTGTTCACTGTAGGAATAAGGTTTGCATGGCAGAAAACAAGGCCCCAGTGATTTGTCGCACACAAGACTTTGGAAAGACTTCGGAATGGGCAGTACAACAATTGCCTCACCGCGTCTGTAGATAGCAACATTCGATGGAACTCGAAAACTTGTCCTTCTTCCTCAAGAATACATAAATAATGAGAGCGATTGTTTGTTATTTTTTTCTCTGCAGTACAATATTCCAGAGTCGGCTATGGAAGCAGAGGTGCACTAGATTCCCCTAAGCCAATTTTCAGTTCCTATAGACGATAGCGGCTGACAGTAAATCTAATCCATAAACCGCCTGCCATTAGTGCTGATTTATCTCCATGAATCGAACAGCCTCGGCTGGGCGTAACGATCTGTTCGCTCGTGACAAGCGATTCCTCTCGGTCATTGGTTGTCTCTGCGGATTTCCCGATGACTGACTGGTAAGGAAAGTGTCTATATATGGTGATCGAGCCAACGCCTCAAAGTATCGCAGATAAACCGGTATAAGTATTAACGGCGCTGTTTTCTCACGTAATCGGGCCATCAAGCTGTGAAATAACTTCACCTCAAGCCGTCAGTCTCTTCAACAACTAGCCTTGTTCGTCCCTGAGGAATGATTTCGCGGGCAGCTGAACAAATAGGCATCATTAACAAAATAATTTAATCACGAATTTCATTATAAAACGGCGCAATTTTCTTTAGTCGACACATTCAGGCTGATCTTCTGTAGGTTGATTAAGAAGAGAAAGTCTGTAGTGTTGTTGTTCCTCCACTTGTATCTCTTCTCATTCATACACTCAACTGCACACACGTTAATACGCTATTTGAGGAATTCCCTGAAGATATGGAAGCTCGATCTAATGCAGACAGGGCGTGAAACACACCTTAATCACTTGTAATTACCTTCATTTCATCTGGGAAGGCGAAAGTGCCGGGCGACTGCTTATCGTTAGATATAGTGAATAAACAGATAATACCAAGCTAACGTCTAATCATTTAAAATACATGTAGTTTGAATGGAATTTAGAATAGTATGAGTTTGATATTTTAAATAAATTGAATAAAAGAATACTGATAGGAATAAAGAAAATATAGTAGCCAATCCCTTGCCAATACCACTGTACGTTATATGATAAATAAGATTATACATTATGAGTTGTATAATTGATGGTCCACATGATCAAATAAAATAAATAAAATTTATATGAGTTGTATAATGAATGGTCGACATCCACAATATTATCGATAAATAATAAGATTTCCATCGAACGCCTGAAGTGAACAGCTTCGAAAAGCTAGTAATATATAGAATAAACGTTCGTCTTGAAATGTGAGAAAGGAATATATACTGCGTAACTCGCTATGGCAGAATATTCACCAAAGCGAATCTCGACCGAGAATATCAATTCAACATTCATATTCCAGTTCAGCGCCATAATTTATAACGTTTCTGTATCAATTATTGAAATTCACTGTTTCTATAAAGTCACCATTCGTCTAGTAAATATGGTAACAGTATGTTAGATATCTCTACAAAAATTTGCCAGTTTAGCTATAACGTTCGTATCATTGTCGCGGAAAGAAGGTATCACCTTTTTATGGTATATACTTTGTCACCAAATGGATTAACAATGAACTATGAATGTAATACTCAAATAAGGCAAGCGCAAGTAACACTACCAGATCCGTTATTAACGCAACGAACAGTCCAACAAATAACAACTGTCATATGGCTGTTGATCTCTGACCTTACATGGACATCAATCGGGTAAATGACAGCACTATGTCAGAAGGAAGTACCACACCACGAACGAGGAGATAATGGTCATTGCAAACTGGTATATATGAAAACACAGACTAGCATGCTCAATATGTTACAAAAACTACAGGTAATACAGGTGCCTTAAGATAGCTTTTCTAGCTAGCATTTAAAAATGATCGACGTAAGATTTCAATGGTTAGCACGTGAGCAACAACGTTCAATATGGCGGCCTTGATGGTTACATCGGATACCAGATGCGAGGAAGTTTCTTTTTTCCGGACCGGAGCACTATTCCCTGACCGGAGCACTATTCCCTGACCGGAGCACCATTCCCTGAAATTGGCATGCCCTTCAGAACAGCTATCGTGTGAAAAAATAAAAATTTCATATTTCATTACAAGTATATTCCTATTATATCAGTGGCGAATGACTTCGTTCTGTATTATTTCGTCATAAAATTTAAAGGGGACCGTATGCATATATGACGAAACATGCTTTTCCTTCGCCGACGTCATATATTTCAATACAATCTTCCTAGAGTACTGTAAAACGCGACTTCTGTGCCCAAAGTTGATTTGATGCAAAAAGCTATAATCACGTGACTTTTCCCCGACTTGGTATTAGCTTTGAGTGAACTAGTTTCTGCGAAGACAAATCAGTTTACTGAAGAGCATTACAGCTGTCGACTTTTCGGAGCAGTGGACCCGAAATATTATCGAGATTCGGACTTTTCATTACTCTGCCAGTACCGTCCTGACAATAAGCAATAATTTTGATGTGAAGTCAATCAATATATGTATTCTATACACGTGTCCTATCATGGTCCCGGCTTGTCTATCAAGCAACACGAATTCCCGTCGCTTCTTTTGGAACCCTTGTGAAGATTGCATTAGAGCGCCGGGGAATCGGACAGAAAAGCTATTGGACGGGAGTAACTGGAAGTTCATTTATTACCCTGTTCTCTGTTGACTCTTCACATTACCTTGTTCGCATCGCACCTGCTCCTCCTAAACCTCTTTCTTAATGGAAAATCTCCCCTCAACGATTTGAATTTGACCTAAGAGTCAAACTTTTATTATTATGTCCGAGTCCAGAACGGAATACTGCGAACCCGATGAGAAGCTGAGAATTGGACAAAACTTTTTTCCAATCTGTCATCTAAGGGCACACACTGATGGTGGACCAATTTATCGGGGGCCAGCATTAAATGTATGGGGAATACAATCTTAAAATTTCGACATGGTCATAAATAGTCTTCATCCTCTGAAACAATGCAACGGATTCCTGGATCGGTTTCTCCTATACTCACAACGATGTAATTGTAAAATATAGTATACGGATATACATGTATGCGTTCATAGCTCCTCGCAATCCCCAAAAATTTGCTGATTGAAACAAACGTTTTTGCCAGATAGAGATAATATGCAATAGTAATCTCATAGCTTATGTACCATGGATGCTATAAATATTGGAAAAACGCTTACGAGATGACGAATCTTTATTCTCAGGTCTGATAATTGCAACAAAAACTACAAAACAGTCCTTGAGATTCTTGTAACACTTAAGTAATACTCATTAAATGGATTGAGTAATACTCATTAAATGGATTCATTCAGCAGCCTTCGTTGGCTTTGAAATGTCTCAATGAACGAAAAATGAGAGGTGGAATGATTTGACTTCATTGCCATATTCAAACTTAAGATCTTCGCAAATGGGCAAAGACTGCCATGAAAAAGATGACGTCACTGTGAAAAGATGACGTCACCGTGACGAGATCACAACTAACAAGAAAGGTTTGTTTCAACAAGATGTACCGTAGGCATTGGTAGTACGAGATAAAGATCAGTGAATGAAATTATAACAAATATAAGGGAAGTGGGAAGAGGTGCCGACATACTGGCAGAGCCACATGATTTCACAGTATAGTCTTCCGGTTAACCTATTCTAAAGCACATACCAAGAATCTAACGATTCGTGATATGTGTTGTATCTCAGGTACGCTTTCATTGTATCTGTTCATGTGGCAACTTGGATGATATGACCACACGGCCCTAGCACCGGCATAAGCGGTAAAAGACTAAAATGTCGTCATCACGTGCTACATACAATCGATACTGATCTGATCGGTATTTACGCGATTACGGACTTTTGTGATTTCCAATTGTTCACAATTCATAAATTGGAACAATATCGATGCACGATATGAATTTTGCCCTTCATCCCCTACCAAACTTAATACACTCCGAAAGGACAAAAATTTACAGCCGACACTCCGTGACTTTATAACCTATCACACTTATCTCACACAATTCAACCTACTTGTTTATCTCTCCGAACAGAGAATGGAGAAATGCAAAATGGCGGCCATGCAAGTGTGAAGTTTTAGTCGTTTTTCTTCAAAATGGTGGTGTGGGAGAAGTGACCGTTACCCAGGCCTGCGCATCACTCCCAGGCCAAATATGGCTAAGATAATATTTAACATGTGCCACTGGAAAGATCGTTAAATTCAAAGCCTTTTGTGTTGGTCATGCTGATTCAATTGGTGTCATCCTGGTACAGATGGAAGCGATTTATGTTCTTGTACAGTCATTCAACAACTGAAACACGCAGAATGTTTTTGACCAATCAGATCAATTGTTTTCTGCGATCACGGCATGCGATCACATGAAATATCGCACATTCACTTCGATTGGACTATCATGTGATGGCGTTTCTCTTCTGATCGTTTCAAATATAGGGTCTACTATCCAAAATGGTCAAGTTTTCGCCTTTGGCTCAACCAGAAATTTTGACGGTGTGAAGATCTAAAAACATTTGCGTTGTCCAAATTTCGCTGTCAGTTGATACGTTCATTCAAGTGGAAGGGTTTTAGTGGTCTCCGACTCCACACATCGTAACCGAGAGTTTGTCAATAGAATTATCCTATATATAATGAATAAGTTGTCTCCATCGACTTCTGTATAGAAGAATAGGTTTGCGTGACTACCTGTAACTATTTGCTTTATGAATCCTGTCGCCCGCATTTCTATAAAATATACATAAACTCTACATTCATAAACTTTAATACCCAGAGACGATGATAGATGGAAATAAGTACCCGACTAGATAATAAAATTATGAATCCCTATATATCATATATACATATAGGCTCTAGTTGATCAGTCTGTATTCTGAAGACCTCGCCATTCTACAAACTCCCTCCAGATGCGCCAAGCGAGGATTTCTAGAGACCGAATTTTGAAATGTAAATGTAAATGACATTTAATCTGATGTAGTGGTTTATATAAAACTTCTATTATAAAATACATCTGCGATATAGTTAATCCTTCAATACGATACCATAATACATACACTTACAGAGGAAAAGGTTATGTTTCAGCGCCTTATCTCTCATTACAGTCTACAAATTATGTGTACCGAGACAATGACAAATATCTTCTCAAACAGTGTTTTTGTTAAACCTATCAGTGTGATATGGGGATGGAGTGTGTGTGACTATAGGTTATCACAATGTTTAGATGTTTCTCGTCAACATTTTGCCATTTCTCTTGTCTGAGACAGCATTAAATTAATGTAGTTTGATCCAATTAATGATTCTCCATCATAGTGCTCAGGTTCAGAGGAGAGGTGAGCGAAAGAACATTTGCAAAATCGGTCGAAAAGAGGCCTAAAACCATCTTCCCACAAGGTGACATCACTGTGACGTCATCAGTGTTAACATTTTCTTGGAGAGTTTGACCCATATATTTACTGGAGGATCTACCTTCAGAGGATACGAATATATTACTGTCTGAATGCTTTTGTGGACCGTTGGAAAAAATCCAGGCCGATTTTCTAAATATACTATAGTGTATTATTTTCGGCAATTATCCATATATGTGAATTTTCTCTGTTCGTTTTTCCTTTATTTTGTTGATTATTGTACATTCCTCGTCATCTAGTGTGAGCAGTAAGGCAACCTGAGAATCTGATCTAACTATAGAATGTACAAATGATTACTTGAAATTTCTGATCTCAGGTCGTCCACTCGGCCATCCCTTTGACAGTCGTGACCAATTATTTCATTTCCAACTCGATAATCATTAGTCTCCTCTGACTTCAAGAGGGAATTGAACTTTGTCCCCGTTTTCTTTAGATTACGTCGCCTGCGTACACCATAACAAGATTTTTCACTTTCTGCTTCAGATTTTCGAGCAAAGGAAACGCCAAGAGGAATCCCGGAATAATATTAGAGTTCGTTTCCACAGTTTGAGAGAAGGAAAGCCTAAAGCTATGACAAACTGACATGAATACTAACTAACAGCAAACACAAAGTCCTCAAATAACAGCCGATAAGATCAAGGCATTCATACCGACTATCTCATTGTCATATGGTGATTAAGCACTAATCCAATCACGCAATTCCACAGTTGTACCAGTATTTCTAAATGTCTTGTTCCAAGTGATCTGACAAACGTATTAATTTAAGTTAATCGCTATATTGTATTTCACAGTTTGGCATATATATATTATCGCATTTAAAAATTACTTGTTTTGGTTAAAGTTCCGCGCATCTTCTCCATGGCCCTTGTCAACGATAATTAAGAGGCGGAGAAACCCAACCCGTTCTGGTCTCGGCAATTTAACATTTGTCGCAGCCTGGGACATATTTAGCCTGGGCTTTAAAATATTATGCTTATCCTAGTTGAAACATCTTAAATTATATATTTGGGCCAACCGCTACTAATCAATTTTATTTTATCAACTTTCCGATATCGCCGTCTCGAATGTCTGTCATATTAACCGCTCAGTACATTAGAGAAAAATCATTTAATTTTTCACAGTTCCAGGCAAATAGGATAAACAACCTCGGATGTGTTGAGCTATATGACCGCCAGTGTGAACTTACAATGATCCTATTCACTTACAGAATTAAAAACTAAAATCGATTTGAACGATTGATAAGATGGTTACGTATCGACATCCTTCTTAAACCATATTTGTAAAAGTCATGACATTCAAAAAATGATATAAATATTTTGCTTAATGACGCTCTTGGATGTTTCATAAAATAAAGCAAACATGAGAACTGTTTCGTTAATAGAAAAACACGATGTCTATGTCAAAAACATGCACTGGCTCTATCGAGTTAAAGAATATATGTGAGTTCCACTGCGATGTTCATGTGGACATAACGAGGATATTTCATACAAGCGCTCACATAGTTCAGGGCTTTGAATTTTTTTACTTTCTTTGAGAGAATTAAGCGCTCAACGAAACAGCTTCGAGTCTTTTAAAGAACTAGCTCTTATAGCTGACTACGGTTTGCGAATAAACTTCAGCTTGAAACTGTGATTAAAGAATATTTAGTCATTGCTATAGGTGCATTAGTTGTCTTTATAATCTATATTACCAGCAAGCGGCATGTACATATATATTGTGAAATGCATTAATTTAAAACCAAACACATATATGTATATATGTATAACATCTTATACATACCCAGTTATTAATCTATTTGATAACTCATGGTAATTAAACTAAATATTCCACTTGATAACAACGACGCATGATTTCTTCCCTTAATTGGAGAACCCCAAAGTATTCAATTTACAGAACTGTTTTCCCCGTGACTTCATTAGAACATCTTTCACCAATAAATTATTTCCAAGAATTTGTTTCCCTTACCGTTTTTCAGTTCGGTATCAAACAGCTGCCTCCGAGAGACCGTGTTGCGGGGCCGGACGTTTTGAACCAAATGAAGACCCTTCTCTAAATGATGCACTGCACGGAAACTTTACGTCAAAGTTATGGACAACCACAGGAAGCAAGACTGATGGAATTCCTTGGAGTAGTGCAGCAGTTTCTGCTCGGATAGCTCGCCTTTCCTCTGCGCCCTCTCCAGTGGGCGTGCTCGGGAAGCTGAACGTAGCGAGAGTTCCGTTAAGCAGTTAACGGGAAAACCACACAGATCGTCGAGTTCACGGGGATTATTCCGCGCCAAAGACTACAAACATGCGCCTTCTCGGAGAGGCTTTAATCAATGAACTTGTCAGCTTTGCCCACTCCCAATGTATATAGCGCTATGTGAGACCGTTGCACAATACCAACAGTTCCCACTTATTGTCCCGTTTACTCTCCGCTGACTCGGGAACGTGCCCGGCATCTAATTTGGAGAAAGTTCCGGCGGTCCCATAACAACTGGCGTGAAGGGAACAAGCCGGTAAGCGATTATATTGAAGTCTTCTTGATGTGGGAGCCGGGCCGGGACAGCTCGATACCCGGCCAGTCCGGGAGGGGTGATTACCCCCGGATCGATACTCCCAGAAATGCTCCTGTTCAGATTAATTGCTATAATAAAGAATCCCATCTATACGTTACATGAAAGAGAGAGTCTCAGAACTATTATTTTCTATGTCTTGTCGATACGTGCCCACGATGGCGGTGCCGGAAGTATGTTGCGACGTTCCTCTTTCTTATCACCACTGATGTACACTAGAGTTGTCACTTTTTGCCCTACCAGGTCATATTTTAATGACTTCTACTGTGTCATTCACGTCAGCTTAGAGTTTCCGTGTTATAAAGAATCAAAATTTGATCGGCAATATTGCGTGATATCGGGAGCCAGCATGCATTAAGAGAAGCAAATAAGAGCCTTTCTGGCAGATCATTTCTTGCTTTCTGACGCTGAGTTATTGCTCGGACAGAAAATAATAGCGCCACCTAAAATAAACGCGAACATCTCCAAGCAACAGATTCGTCACGAATAGGAAATTATTTCTTATCGGAGTATGGTAATGGAGACCGGTACTATGCAATGTCTTGTTCTGGCTATCATTTGTCGGCATCGGCAATTAGCAATATTGAGTTTGCAAACAAATAAATTGGATTGTTCCGTACAGCAAACATTTTTCCAGTCATTGTCAAGTTGCTATAATTTGAGGGATTGTTTATATCTGACATGTCGTTGGACTCCAATGCCTGGTGTAAAAAATCGTTCTTTGTGTTTGAAGGCTATAGAAGGGTTGTTATCCTATTATTTGCGGGCAATGCACCAATCTACAAAACTGTGTATGATACTGCAGCATTATTATGATGGAGAATTCATGCTGTCGAATGAGTTAGCTTAAAAATTTGTGGTAACTGTACACACCGTACTCTGGTCTGATTCAAAATCTGTGGCATTTATACACACTTTACCCTCTTCTGAATGGAAATCTACAGTAACTATATAAACTGTACCCTCTTTTTTATTCAAAATCTGTGATAGCTATTAACACTGTACCGGTTCTTATTCAAATTCGTATTCAACTATACAATGTACGATCTCTGATAAAAATCTGAGATAACTATAAACACTATGCCCTGTGTGATTGAAACTCAGCGAGATCTTTACACTATTCTCTCTTCCACACTCTGTATACCCTCTTCTAATTCAAAATCCACGGGAACTTTTCCCTCTTCTTATTCAAAATCTGCAGTCACAAAATACACTGTACGCTACTTTTATTCAAAATATGCGGGAACTATTCCCTATTTCCTTTTCAGATTAAAATCTGCAATAACTATAAACACTGCCCTTTTGTGATTGCAACTCTGCGGGAACTATTCATTATTTCCTCTTCTTCTGATAAAAAATCTGTCACATATTCCTTAGATGACCTTGGCATCAAAGTCACAGGACTGCGAATATATATATATATATGAGCGTTAAATCTATGTGATTCATACCGAATATTTCAAAACCTCAACATATTAATGGTAAACCTGAAGCTAACAAGATGAAAATCACTCAAGACTAATATACATTGAAGGTGACGTCACGATGACGTACATTGTACATGTAATCCGTTACTGATGATATGGCGAGTATATATTATATTCAGTCAATTTTCATGTTTAGATGACAATACTTGATCAACGGAAAACCTCCGGAACGAAGTGCCAACTCATATTCCAACTTCCGGATTACGCTGTTGAATGCTTGTAAAGGTCGTCCATGTTCATGATTTCTATTGTTTGTTTTCATGCCAAGATTACCATTGTACATCTGATCTTTTAATTTGTAAAACCATGTAAAACGAGTAAAATAAACTTTACGTGAAATGCGATGCAAACCATTGGCCTTAAACTGAAACTATAGTTGAACTGGGATAAAGCTCGAAAAGAGATGGAGCATAAACCGAAAGATAGTGCGTGATATCGAGTTGCAGTAACCTACCCCTGTGTGCCAGGCCTAGACAACTACTGGACGAATCGATAGATCAGCGCAAAGCCCGGTCATTATGCATTGATTTGAACTCCTAATTAGGCACGAGTCAGCTGAAGTGAAGCAAATCAGGCATGTAACAAAATACCGCTGATTGATTTTCATGGAAGCTCCGGTTTTCCCAGAACGACCAGCTAGCAGAGATAAGCCGTCAAACTTTGGGATTTAAACACCGAAATGTGTCAGACTCCAGCTTAATGATCTCATAATATGTCTTAATATTTCCTTCATCCGAATAGCTTTGTTAATTAGTCGGTTTTACATCATCCCTAGTCCCTAGTCCCTAGTCTCTTCATGATTTCTTCCACAAACCACATTCACATACAACCCACACTGCGCTAATGAGCTAACAATGTCAGAGACAATGGCTACCATTTTGGTTATATTCTGCATTTAATTAAATATACAGAAAATATTATATTATCGTTAGTCCAGTCTAAGAACAAACAGATGTTTTCCTTGTCTTCTAAAATTGATCAGATGTTCATTTGTTGGCATAAAATCAAACAAGTGCAGTCATTATCACAAGTGGGAACATAATTATATTGCATTATTCATTGTTTGGGAGACTTACATGTATATCAAGCCTTCTTTGATAGATTGATATTAATTCTTCTTTAATGATCGTACATACACAACGTGAAAACACCACCGATAATAAAGCATTTTCCATTCACAAATCCGCGTTAACTAAGAATATAAGCGCAAAAAAGAAGCAAAAAATCTGATAAAGATCAATTCTATATGATCATATGGCCTTACATACAATATTCATCGGACTCATGAATGACCTTTGCTCATGGGCATGAGATCAAACGGGATTTGACACGTTTATAACTAGAAGAAAATCGTTCATCGAGCTTGGTTTCTAACTTCGAGCGGTCTAGTCGTAGCTGTCGTAAAATGAGTTATCTGTCTGACTTCTGTGTCATGAAAGATCAAAACAACTGACCCTTGAAAGAAGAAATGTCACAGGTACGAGCTTGTATCATTAGTACACGAATAGAATTGACTCGTTACCTATCCTAGTTAATGAGCACAGAAACCTGTAATCATTCAACCCGTGATGGTACCATGACCAGGAGACAAATATGGCGACCAGGAGGTCAGACTGTTAGGTCGATTTATCGAGCATTTCACAAGGATAACGAACGTTGATTGGTCGATTATGTCATGCACACGAACATAAGCAATAAAGCGGACTAAAATGACAGAACAACCCATTAGTACCAGTCATGAATTACTCATTTATCTCCATTTTCCGTTTTCTAACAAAGAGGGGGAAGTGGGGAGGGCTTATATTTCGTGGAACAAACTACACCGAATTGACGACATAGCCACCGCCCACTCTTCATGTCCACTCCCCGTTCTAACCCCAACCATCTTTAGTGAAAATGGCTAATTACTAAAATAAAAACATAATACTGTGTTGTGCCGATGTTAAAGGAAAGAATTCCCCAGAAAACAATGCCACTTACCATGTGTTTTTCTTCAGACAAGTATGTCTAACCTGAGTTGGTAATCAGGAAACATGTCTTAGCTAGGCTATAAAAGATAGAAGCAAGACATTCCTTCATAACAGACATTCTTTCCTTAAACATGGTAACGCATCAGAGGACCTCAACCTTTTGTGTACAGTGTATGTACCATTAGCCTCATCTTTAGAATGTTTTGATACTGTGATTAAATAACATGGAATTTTCGAAAACAAGGTATATTATTTGAATGTACATAACTGAAATTAATTTATATTGGTGGAGGGAGAAAGCACATTGGATTTCCATATAGCCAAAAGCATTGCTCATGTTTTAAACCCCACAATGAGCATATTATTGAAAACCATAGCTATCAGTTTTAGGTAAATTACTTTTTATTACTTTTTATGGTCTTTTTTTTAACCCTATCTGGCCTGGACGATTTGGGACTTGTCCTGGGGGGGGGGGGCACCCGTCATCCCCTCTTAAATATATTTTTCTCACCCCTTGAGCTAGGGGGCTGAAACTTACCACACTATACACTTGTGTCAAGCTCTACTAGAAAATGTAAAAAATGGAATATGGCCTCCAAGATGACATCACAGTGACGTAATTTCCAAAAAAAAAGACATTTTCTAGACGACTGATTGCCGTTCGTATATCTTAATTTACTTAATTAAATTCGTTGGTCTCTTTTCTGATATATGCAGTCTTTTTAGTGTGGAGATGAAAACGACGTCTCGCAGACTCAAGCAAATGACTTCAATATATATACACTATTGAATTGGCGCTTCTCTGTAGATGCTGAAACGCTACAGAATATCAACCCTTCAGACCAACTCATCCGTGAAAAATATTAGAGTATAACAATAATATGGCGCATAAAGTTAAAAAATATTTTAAAGGTTTTCAGTTTCCAATTTTTCCTCTACTCCGAATACGACCCCACTCCTAAATCCTAATCTTGCTCCATTCTCAATCCTGTTTCGCTCGCAATTCTGTTCCACTCCCAAGCCTGCTCTGCTCCCAATCCTGCTTCATTTCCAATCCTGTTCCAAACCCATTCGTAATCCTGCTCTGCTCCCAATCCTGCTCTATTCCAAATCCTGCTCTATTCCCAATCCTGCTCCACTCTCATTCCTAATCATGCTCCGCTCCCAATCCTGCTCTATTTTCAATCCTGCTCCACTCCGATTTCTAATCCTGCTCCGAGCCCAATCCTGCTCTATTCCCAATCCTGCTCAACTCTCATTCCTAATCCTGCTCCGCTCTTAATCCTGCTCCACTCTCAATCCTCTTTCACTTCCAGTTCCCCCAGTTAGTGCTGTTATTAAGGCTGCCGCGTAAGCGTGCAGCCTTATTGGATTGGCTTGGTCTCATGGGGGCTAAAATCGCTTTGTCCGCAAGATTGCGAGAAAACAAAGCAGAGTTGGGACTTACGGTCACAGAGCCAAATGTGGAGAAGATATTGATATGGAAATTCGTAACAATTTGGGTTGTCTCAGATGAAGGGAAGTCTGTCTTTCAAGCCCAAATTGTTCGCAAATTGTTCGTCTAAAATTCTAAACTTCCGGTTTGAAAAAAGGCAGAACTTGCGCAGAGACGTCTTCGCGCATACTGCTAAATGGGCTCTCGTGAGACTTTTACGAGAGCTGCTTGCAAGTTCCGGTCCGGTTCCGCCATTTTGGACATGCACACTTCGACCGGCAGAAATAATGTAATTCAAGTGATATTTAAAGTTGACGGCGGTATAAATACCACTCCATTGGCACGCTGAACCTACGCACAATCAAAAGATGAGGCCCAAGCGAGCCGACGATAGGGCAGTCCTCCCATTCTCATCTTCAAAGACGGACGTGCGTGACGAAAACTGGACACCCACTGATGTACCCAACGACAGTGGCGAGATTTCGAAGTTTCCACAGATCTCACAGTTAGAAACTGACAGTGCCGCGAATGTGCTTATTAACTATAGATACGTCAACAAATCTGATGTCAAATCAAAAAGTTACTCATTGAACAAAACAAAGGCTCTTGTGAAAAAGTTATCGGCAGCCAAACGATCAGACGTCACATTGAAAAACACAGGTGGTGGTGTAAGCCTAACATACTCTGCAGGGATGTATCAGCTGTTCAAACAAAAGACATACACTCAATTTGAGGTAACCAAACCACAACTAATGCTTGAAAAACCCCCATCATTGGATGTATCTGGAAATGAAGTACAAGTGTCCCTGAAAATCCGTGCACCAGATAATAAACAGTACACTAATATGAAATAGGCAAAGCCTAGAAACGAACGAAGTATACTTCTTTTGTTCGCTTCTCACTTTGCCTTTTTCGTATCAATTTTTTTATTTTTTTTTTATTTTTCGCAAACCATATGCATATAGGTCTATATAGTCACTGTTATATTACGGAAGCTTAGAAGGGACATTGAAAATTATATACATAGGCTCAGCCTAGTGCGAGTTCTTTTCATTTTCCTGGTCGTTTGTGGCTTGATGATTTCTGATGAAATACTGGCAACCCAAAAGTTTCCGAATTGCTGTGGTTGTGGATGATGCATTGAATATTTGATCAATCGCGGGAACCGTATTGTTCTTTATCTGACATAGCAGACTGTCTATATGTTTCATTTCAAGGTCCCGAAAATATGAATTATTTACAGTATAATCAAACACATTCGATCAGAATTGATATTCTGGATCGGATCTGCGATAAAGTATGTTGATCGAATATATAAACCACAAAATATTGGGATGCTTCTTCATTATAAATTTATTTAAGGAATTAAACTGATAGAATTAGAATTATCCTTAAATGAAAAATTAAGAATGCCAAACGATTCGAAGAGAGATATTACTATAATGGACAGAAATATTGCGATGTTTATACAATAGTTATATATAATCAAATTATTGTAAACAAATGAAAGACAAGACATAATGGTGATTGATAGCTTATGAAGCCAGGATATTCCACCCCTCTGTGGACATTCCCCACTCGCCCCCCCACCTCTGCCCCCCCACCCCTTTCCTTTTTTCTTGTACTATAACTACAAATGTGTAACACACTGAAATATTTTAAGATACTGTTAACAAGATTTGTATGATTTAGTAAAATATTGTAATAGTTATCTTGGGTTTTGCCATGAATTACTTTTTCTTCAACAGGGCACTATTTTGACATGCATAATTCATGTTTTTACTACTTCCATTACCCCATCGTTTCATTGAAGACAAAACAGACATTACTGGGTGATATTTTGTGGAGAATATGATAATATTCACATTGTTTTTAAAATTCAAATAATTAGTTCAATCAGCATGTTTGTTACTTAATTTCTGTACTAGATAGAAGCTATTGTTCAGTTTGTTATTTTCAAGGTTCTGTGTGGAACCTGACTGAATGATATAATAACATAAATATTTACTATGTATCAATTCTCTTAGAATACAATGGCGGTAACAGAGGCTCCAAACAAGATTGACGGTTCTGTCAATTACAGCGCCGTCGCCACCCGCACAACAGGAGATTTGAGATGAATTTCTACAACTTGATGAAGTGAAAGATTCTGTTCAAAAAAGTGTTGAAATTAGAACTGGACCATTCTTTTTAGAATTTCTTTCATTTAATTCGGTGTTAAAATTAGGCTCTTCAGGGGAGAGAAATCCCCCAGTGACGTCATTGTATCAAACAGAATATCAATGTCGTAGCTTTTAACAAACTTCATTCATGTAGGTGCTAATTAGCATATAAACATCTATTCTATTCTATTGTATGGATCAAAATATTTATTTATTTAGGACTACGTAATAGCTGTTAACGTAGTATGTATACTACCGGTAGCTATTGTTTTATCATGCCGAATTATAGAAAATAATGAATAATGCCCCAAAATTGTTTTTGTCAATATTTCAATTTTGTTAAACATTTGTACATAGTACAAAAATATATAGGAAGGGGGAAATGCATGTCCACAGGAGGAAATATCGGAAAATGTACAGGAAGAAATTGATGTCCACCGGGGGAAATAAATGCCTTTGCACCGCTATGTACATTCCACGGATATAAGTTAATGGTGTGTAAATATGAGGAATCTGACTTTCTAAAATTTCGTTTTATCAGTTGTTTGAGTTCTTGGTAAAATTTTGCTGTTGGACTTCAAAGCTATTCATGAATTGACACCTCAGAAGTGTACGGATCTAAACACAATAAAATCTGCAATAAACTATAGCTTGATGAATGTGAATGGATGAATGGATGATATCTGGCGGTTCAGAAAATCGCCGTGTCACCGTTTACTTGGAAATGATTTCTTGCCTGTATATAATTAAAATCCTTTTTGCGAACTTTGGATGACCTAATTTATCACGCGGACGTCAGCGAAAGAACTTGAATGGCTTGCTTTTGCTACGGCGTAAGGTCACCACTCCGTCAGTCCGTGGCAAATGCTTATTTTTTAAATGAACAACCGATTAGGCATGTTAGGGCCTATCTCTTTACGAAACATCAGATCTTCAAAGCCTAATAAATAGGCTTGTTATGGATGGGCACGTTATACAGCTTTTTCTTGCCGTAGAACTAAATTTTATGAAATTTCTGCACTGATGTAAAGTGCCATTTTCGCGAAAAAAGAGGTTTGACCGCACTCTGCAAACATTTGCGTGCGGGAAGTGCAGACGACACTCGGGCGTTTTCGCCAAATATTCTATCAGTCGGAAGGGAATGGGAAGGGAATTCATCCTTGAATTTATTAGCATATCTATCTTCTTTTTTTGTTTCAAAGCTATAGCAAATATTCTTAGATTAAATTTCGATACTGTTCTAATTTTAGCTATTACCCACACTGCCTCAAATCCAATATGGCAGCCCCCGCAAAAACGCCCACGCAAACGATGAAATCTGAACATGATAGACTTCAGTGATTGCCTGTCTTTTATACATGGATTTACACTGGGTTTGTGATTAGGTTCTGTATCTGTATTTTGTCTCACGTAATGCATGCATGTTACCTATTTAACGAACTCCGTTCGTTATTAATCTGTACCATACTACTTCCAGGGCATGAATGTTTTTATCGATGATCATCTTCCACTTAATGTTACGATAGATGCCATATTGTGTAACTGCGCATGCGTAGTGGCCCAAATACACGCAATATGGCGTCTACCGTAACATGGGGAAAGTCAGGGTCGATGTGAAAACGGCTCTTGTACAGCTGATCACCAGCGCCGGAAACTTTAATAAAAGCGACAAGCGTGGAAAAGAAGGAATTAGCTTCCCGAAAATAACAGGTACTTAGCATCAAAATGAACTTTTATACGGTACGGGTTATAGCACACGGAGATCACTGAACGCCATGTGTGACTATCATCCGAAGGTATTATTGATAGGAACAGTTGTGGCTAGGGCAAATCTCAAGTTCAAAATTTCTCAAAAACTCAATTCTTCAAATTCAAGTTTTTAATCTGAGTTACCTAGATGAAAAAGTGCCTAAAACCCCCTGCTGTTATGATATTCAAGAAAATATTATTCCAACAAATTTAATCTCATAATTGAACATTTTGTTGACATGTTACACTGAACTCCCTAATAGTGGAACAGTCTGTTGAGAGAAATGAGCCCACTGAGTTAACATCCATCTTAGCTTGCTAAGGGCATTTCACGTTTCACTTAACACTACCCTTAGCTTATCGCTATGATTCTGCAAGTATTTCACACGGTGCCACCTCTCAGCCGCAAAGGACATATTTCTGGAGGGACATAATCCTGTTCGAAAGTTGTTCCTGAAGCATCAAGTCACATGCTCACCGCATTTAAACGAGCCATTGAAATTATCTGTATTTAAATAGTTTGACCTGGGCATCTCAGACATCAGACATATCAGTCTCATTTGAGTGCAGATGCGCAAGACTGGGGGATTCTATGCGAGACCAAAATGAAGTTGTGCGAATCAGCTATGTTAGTTCTCACTCTAATGGAGCATGCTTCTTTGTTTTTCTTAAGAAAAATTATATTACTAACGACCTTACCTATTTTAAATTAACAACATCGGTGACAGTTCACAGGAAAATGATATGCTTTTTATTTTGTGGTAGGGGCATTTCGAGGCCCACCAAGGGATCATTTCAGTCGATGGCTTTCTGGAGGTGTGTCCTCGTTTTATGAATGTGATTGCGCCGATTTCGGATCTCATGGGATCAATCGGAGGTGACCAATTGGGAAATGCCCTAATATACTCAGATATCATCCATTACTGCATGGCTATGAGCAGAAGTTTCTATGTGTGATCGTGCCATGCGTTAGGATGATGGTCAACATCGTGGAGTGAGGACATTGATCTTGGCAATGCAGAGCTAGAGGAAGGAGATAAATCTGTCAGTGTCCTCAATGTCTCCCGATGGAGAAAAAAAACATGTGCGTTCAAATTCTACAATGCCTGAAAAAAATGGAGAAACTAGTTGGAATACATGACAGTATGGTGAAAAAAAAATTCAGTAGGGGTGACAAGCTGAAGTACCAGGAAGACAAGTAAAAAAAATAGTTACTTCTGGACGGTAACTTTCAAAAACCTGAACGGATTCTTTGCAAATTTTGTATGTGGATAACTTGCCACAGGATATCACTCGAGAATGCTTTTCATGCTGGGTACTGAATGTTAAGGTTCCAAGCCAAATAATTAGTTTCAACGTCGGGGGACTTCAGACGCTCTGGTTTTCATTAAAATTTACTCTGAAGCACCAAAATAATTAATGGAATAAATCATCAAATTATTGTACTTCGTACATTTCATCCTGTTATGACTGCCAAAGGTAACTAAAGCATTACACATAACTCAACCTATACACGTCATGATCCAATTTTGGGAAATAGGAAAAACTCTCTAAAGATCACAGCCAAACATCAAAACCATAAAATCACACAGGTAATGGCAGCCTTTCGAAGTCCACGAGTTCTAGTTGTTAAAATTGAAATGATTTTTGACAGAGAAAGAATAAATTGGTCGTCAGCGGGATCCGAACCCACGACCCCCGCTCATCGCGCGATGCTCTACCGACTGAGCTGTGACGGCCCTTAGGTATTACACCCGTTGATCATCCCTGTGATGACCAACATTCTCTCTCGGTGTTGCAATGTGCGCAGCTGGCCCAATTCACACAGAGATAACAATCTGTATTGCCAAACTCCGAATCCATGGATTGATGAGTACGTAAGCCACACTCAAAATGACAATCCAAAACGGGTCAAATTCTGTAAACTCCTTTGTATAAAGTATATTAATTCCTCTATTAGCATGAAGGTCCTTTTCGATAAGGCCGTTTCGACGCTAATTGAGTTAATTGGGAACAATTACCTTGAGGATCTTATATAGGTCGGCCAATATGAATTGAATGCAATCCATTTATTAAAACATTTGCTCCTGTGTATTATAGGTTCAATTGCCCATATACACGCAATTGTCCGGTTTAAATCATAGGGACGGGACAGTTTATTCTGGAGGACCTCTGAGTCTACGTCAGTCTATAGACCTAACATTGATTAGTGGAACGAGTACATTCTATAACCATGCCAAATTTTGAATATTTTGTTGCGATTTTTGACACCAAATGAATGAATTGGGGTTGATTCGCTAGTAACTTAACATATTAGAAAGGATGACCATTAAGTTCATTAAAGGTCATTAAAAAGCAAGCATTCATGGTATTCGTTACCGTGTCATATGCTATGACAAATGAGGCCCTCTGTCTATTAGGTTTACTGACTGGATGATGCTGCTTAATTGAGTTGAGGTAATTCCGTTATCAGTCTTGCGTCCATCGCGAAAATGGTCGCCATTTTGACAAAAGATCAAGTGGGTCCATAATGGTCGGTCAAACATGTTTCAATTGTTTTCACTGTGTCAGTGTGAGGTCCCCAAATCGAGACATCTTTTTCACCTCATTAGAAAACGCGCCACAAAAAGATCATCAAAACTGAGACATTTATGCTAAATATTTGTTTCAAAAATATGGAACAATATCAAAATTCCGGAAGATAATGGAAAACGCAGTTTTTGCCAAATGATAAAAACGGCGTCCCGTACTTCTCGGCAAATCAAGGCATATAGTGCTGGAGATTTTTCTCCCATCATGTCAGCATCGTACAGACTAATTTCCGTATTTTTCGGAACTGGGGAATACTCGCAAACGGGATAAAATCTTTAATTAGCTGTGTTAAATGAAGACAGTCTGTAAGTTACACATAAAACCAAGTCAGCTCACGCGACACAAAAGAAAAACGTACATTGAACACAACGATTACTTCAATAACACATGATATATTTCCAAGAATATTGCGTTTTGGAGATAGGACAAAGGTCGGCGATATTACGGGTACAGATACTGCCATTCAATGAACATACCTAGATCGTGATCATTCAAATGAAAAGTCACACACTTTTGACCTTGTTACAAAAATAAGCCTGGGAATTGCATAATGCTACTTCCCGATTCCGCACAAGTAGGGCAGAGAAAAGGAAACTATAGCTTCATAAGTAAGAAGATAAATTGTTTGACATATTGATCTGGACCGACGCATGAAAGTATAGATACATCCCGAGCGATACCCCATCCTTATTGTCATGTTAGTTAAGTTATATACTGACTCCGTACTGAGGACCGACATTAACCTTGCGTCTCCTCGATGGTTAACTACATCTCACTGACAGGTGAATCAACCAACATCAATCCGGTAACTAATTATGATGAATCCAGCAATTATGCATAGCCTTATGTTCCTCTGATTCATTCCATGCTGCCAAAAATAACCATATAACTACAGGAGACCTCATATTATACTCAGTGAGGTTCACATTCGTCCGGAATATGGAGACGAATGGGAAGAGTAATTATAAACCTGCCAGATAACCTTCCATAAAGAAAACGAGTTTATTTTTCATTGCAATTGATAAGGCTTAATTAAATATTTAACCGATCCTTTAAACAAAATCTGGGTCTTAATTACCTAATTAGCAAGCATTTACCCCCGAGACAGGGGAATGGTTTGAGGGAATATCAACACTCAGTCAGTCACTCATAAATGCAAGCACACGGGTTTCAAAACATGATTGGATATTTATCAACTTCCTCTTAATACGGTCTTCAAGATATAAACGACCCACTTGAGGTCTGCGCAACTTAATTAAGGCAAGAATTCTTCCAGGCAAATAATAATTGATGCTATCGGATGGAGACTGCTATTTCACCAAGACTAGCAGACCAAACGGTGGGTTATGCAATGGTCAAACATATAATGTCCCGTCTGGGCGTTGCCAGGTTGCCAGTCAGACAGACTACATCAGAATTGTATAGACTTGTAAGCCCCATATCTACAGTTAAATGGTTGCAGTACATACCCTATTCATTATTTACAATCAGAATAATCTACAATCAGAATAATTTACCCAATATCGAGTCATCTTTTTGTCAACCAGAAAGGTTGCAGTATGGTACATGCACTATCCCGTATGAATATCCAGAAAGAGCGCAGGACATATATAACAGCGCTAATATTGCAGGCTTTATATTATTCTATTTTAGTTTTAAAATTTGCATATTGACCTCATTTACATATTTTATCTTTTTAATTTAGTTTCACCGCTAAATTATTCTTAGATATCGTCTTAGAACATAACTATGAGTCAATGCTATAATGTTATACATCATTTTGTTCTGAACTACCAGTACGTACTTGATATATTCCCACGTTTAGTCCTTTTGCCAGCTGCATTATTGAAGATAGATAGATAGATATTTATTAATGTCTCACCATCTATATACATCATAAGAATAAACACATAATAAAAAAAGTTGTATACAGGTGCCACTCTATATAGAGTTGTGAGAGACAGTTAACCATAAAACAATATATTAAGGATACATTAGTTTTCTGCGACGCTCTAAGATTAAAAAGCAGGTTTTGGCACAACTCGCTATCACTTGGTCACAAGATAGAATTGTGCACAGAAGTTCAGAATTCGACATTCTGTGATAATTTTCCCCAAATATAAAGCTCACTTCAGACAATAAATCATATCGCAGATCATCATACACTGGGCATGATAAAAGTACATGTAACTCGTCCTCTATACCATTATTACACAGAATACATTTCCGGTCTTCGATGGAGAGGTTTTCATACCGACCCGTTTCAATACGAATAGGGGCAACCCCACACCGGAATTTAGCAAGGGCACTTCGATGACTCTTCTCTAAAATATTTTGGGCATAGTATTCAGCACTATATTCAGTTTTGAATTTCCCATACAGTAGGAGTTTGCCATGCTCTCTATTTACTTCACGTAACCACTTATCCTTATATATATTATACAACTTATCCCCAATCTGTTTCCTAACAAATCTTTTCCCATAAACGAAATTGATATTCCCAATATGAGAGCAATCTAATTCATTCAGTTTATTGCAGACCCTAAAACACCAGTTTTTACAGCTCTTGCCTGCTGAATTATAAGCCCACCTGAAAATCTTTTTACCTATTCTGTCTTCAGCTATAAACGTGAGCCTATTCCATAGACTAATAACAGTTTTCCACTGCCTAATAGAAAGTGGCATCCAACCCATATCCCCGTTAATGCCTGCATTTGGTGCATACTTCCCAACACCCAGAAAAAAAACGTTCAGCCCTGTGTTGTATGGCATTTATGCACAATACGTCTGAGGTACCCCAAATCGAAGCCCCGTAAGTTATAACAGGGACAACCAACGAATCATATAGCATAGTGAAAATATCGTATGGTACGCCTCCCAAATATTTCACTTTGGCAATCACTAAACCAAGTGTCCGGCTTGCTGACTGTGACACATACTTTGTCATTGCGTTATAATCAAGGTGTTCAGTCAGTGGCAAACCTAAATATACATATCTGTCGGTTACTTCTAAAGAAATATTACCACAATGAAACATATCCGTTGTCCTAGGGAATGACTGAGTGCGAAAATGAACTATTTTTGACTTATCACGATTAACACACAACTTATTACTATCACACCACACTGACAGACGTTCAAGTTGGACTTTCAGATCTTCACTGGTCTCACTCAATATTACTATATCATCAGCATATAATAGCAGACTAATTTTCTCACCATCAATGTCAATTCCTTTACCACTGGCTTTCAAATACACAGACAGATCATCTATATATAGATTAAATAACAGAGGGGATAATACACATCCTTGCCTTAGACCACAACTCACCCCAAACCAATCAGACATTAGACCATTTAACAACACGACACATTTGAGTATATCGACTTAATGGCTTTCATAATCTTTCCATCCACTCCAACTTTGTTTAGACGTTTCCATAATAACTCCCTATTAATAGAATCATAAGCTTTATGAAAGTCGATGAATGCAGCGAATGTACTTTTCTTTTTCTTCTTACGAGTCTCTATGATGTTATTTAGAGATGAGATGAGGTCTATGGTACTCCTATTTTTTCTAAAACCATTTTGCTCATCACAAAGTAGATTTTTCCCTTCAGCCCATGTCGTTAACCTTTCATTTAGGACAGAACAGTACAGTTTATAAACAACTGGAGCCAACGTAATACCTCTATATGAGAGAGGGTCCCTTGGGTCAGCGGAACTTGATTTAGGAACTGGGTTAATAATACCCAATGACCATGTACTAGGTGTCATACCATTCCCAAAACAAACGTTAAATAGTCCATGTAAAAAAATAGCAACGTTATCGTTTCTTAAAACTTCAATAGGTATAGAGTCGATTCCCATTGCTTTCCCATTTTTTGCACCACTTATTGCTTCATATATTTCCTGCAATGATATAATACTTTCCAATTCGTCCGGATCAGAAATGTCCCACTCAGGTTCATCATCAGATGAGGCAGTTACATTTGAAGTTTCACTGGGATTTAACAAATCACAAAAAACGTCCTTCCATCGATCTAAGACAAGTTTAGGTTCGGTCACAATTCTATCATTTAACTTAACTTCCATTGGGATGTGCTTAAGTCTATCTTCACCCACACCTATTTCACCCATCTTTTTCCATAGATCTTTTGGACTATCAGCCCTCAAGTTTATTAATTCCTATTATACCAGTAATATCTTTTGTGTCGCTGTACAGCTCGATCGAACGATTTACGTTTCTGAGTGCATACAGATTTTAAAGTGTTCTTGAGAGTCTTGTTTTTACATTTGATCCAATTGAAACAGTTATTCCATCGGCTCATTGTCCCATGCACCGCCCTCACCATTGTTTAAAACCATTTGCTTAACCCTACCTGGTCTGGGCTTTTTGGGGACCTGTGCAGGATTTGGTGCGGGGTGTGGGTGGGTGGTCGTCATTTCGGCCAGTCAATAATATCCAGCCTCTTTTGATGTGTTGTAGGAAGGTTTCAGGTGTTGCTAGAATTGCACCAGTGGGACGTCTTGACGTCCTTTCTGTGTAAAGAGTTATTCATGGGCTGCATCCAGCACAACACGTCTGCTCCGTACAGAGAAAATCTCGTGTCTGAGCAGGTCAGTGGTTCTCTCCCCTGGCGTGCTGTAGTACAACTAGCCATTCATAGATATCACTCGCAACAGCGCTCAACCCGGAAAACTTCCTATTTGCCCTCCAGTCCGGTGTCCGGCTCCGGTCGTATTCATCTCCAAGAATGCCCACTTGGCTTATAGTTTGTAACTGACGTTTTACCTTGACAAATAAACCTGTTGAGCATATTCCTTCTGTTGCAATGGGGATAGATTTTCAGCGCAGGTGCCCATGACGTAGTTTCCCAAATGGAAACGACGCTGGCGGATAATTTTGGTTCTCATGACGAAATAATGAACCCAGATCACCTTCCCGCAACTGTTAAGACAAACAAAAAAAACTAGGCAAAGACAGAAGAATTATGCATGAGACTATCCCAGGAAACTGTTCCATGAGAAGGGCGAATAAAGAGGGGAATTCTTGATAGGTTCAGAGATTGGTTTTGCCCTTTCGTTAAGTCGGTCACCACAAAGTTGTTATACTGGACTCTTCCCACCTCGAACAGTTACACGTGTATCCATTAGTACTATATCATGTGTGTCCAGCACCAATAGGTCTCTACTCTGCTCCACAAAAGATTGCCCATTTCCCTACGGTGTCGTTCTTATCAATTGTTCGTGATGCCAAATATCTGACCCCGTTGCTCTGCTTGCGTTTGATGAGGTCACGGGAGGACTCACACTTGTTAAGATATCTCCCCATCTCGAGTCCTGAACCACAGGCCCGCAAAACTCTTGCGGGGTGTGGGCGGTGATATTAGGGAGAATTGTCGAAATATGGGGTCTCTATATATAACCCCATGCTTTATATAAATCCACATATATAAGATTACAAAAGACTTGCAGTATCACTTGTCTACCATCATTGTGATTCTTCGGAACTGGTGAGCTATACCACCAAATCACTGGCATTGTTAAATCGTGATGTGTCCATTTCAGCAAGACCATGATATTCATGCACTGTCGCCTTCACTGACAACAAAGTTTTATTTGGTTTGAGTACTTCGTATGAAATTAAAAAGTAGGGATGCAGTTAACTATTGTGATTATTTAACTATTATGGCGCTACTGAGATGCATGTTACTGTATAGGTAAAGACCTGGCCATCCATTTGGAATAAATAATACAGATTAGTGATGCAGATTCGACGATAAGAACCTCGTGGTGTCTTGCTGGAGTTATTGAAAACTGTTGACCGCTTCTCTCCTGTGAGAAACTATATTGTGTCCAAGTACTAGTACATGTAAAGACCTGATTGTAATGTGGTACTAATGGTGACATAAGGTCATGTAAACGCAGGATTGCTTCATGAACAAGGACTGGCCACGGGATGTTGTATCTGACGTCCGTTTTCTATTGGTAAACATGACATAATGGACATCAGCAAATAAAATGCTGGCGATACCCCGTCCATTTCATTACAATCGCCTTAAACAGCGCAATCCCAATACAATTGATTCATTAATTCATGTTCTTGGACGTTATCGCCTCATTGCCAAGGAGGCGGAAATGTTCTCATTCGTAGCAGTTCTTCTCGATATACATGTACATCGAAAGTAATATACACAAGTTATGGCTAATTTTGTCTATTTAACAATACGCTGTGGAATTTCATGGACCGAGAACTCAATGATCGAGTGATTTATCGCCCGTGTTCGATTTGTTCTGGGCGCGTTTGGCCGATAGTGGCTGGACGCCAAATAGTACGGGGCTAATTCTCAGACAAACCTCTCTGGACATTCTGCATTACGTATTTTGAGCGGATATCTTCTCAGAAGGAAATAGGATTTCAGGGGAAAGATCGTGACCTCAGTCCCGGCTTATTTCATCATATCACTCCATAACAGCACAGTAATTGATACCACCAACGGGTTTGAGAAGATTTATATCCAATTCAGAATTTAGCCATATGAAATCATCTTAAAATAAACGACAGGTCGGCTAACACCTTCAATCATTAGGACTGTCGTTTAATCACTTAGATTATCGTGTATTCATTCTGACTGTTGTTTAATCGTTATGACTGTCATTTAATCATTCGGACTCTTGTCATTTTCTTACGATTAAAAGGTTAGCATAAATTACATGTACTATACCTGATACATATATATGGAGGACACAGCAACAATGCAATAAAATGAGTAAACGTTGCTGTTGTCAGTACGGTATTTAACATACCGGGCACGTGCCGTGCATCTAATCATAAAACATCCACGGTGTCCGTTCGGAATAGTATGTTTGGTTGCTTAAACTTTACTTAGCGACAACACAATTCGAACAGGGTTCAAATAAATATGATGGAGTCCAACACAATGTTGAGCAATTTAACCCTATTGAAGACAACTGACAGCGCCTTAAAACGTTCTGTGGTGCTGATTGAAATCAAACTCGGTGAAGTTTCATCAACCTTTCCTGTAACTTTAAACAGAGTATACAATGTACAAAATGCTTTCTTCGTGGCAGTGATTAAAAAGAAATCAAATAAAAAAATGGAATTCGGTCTTATTGCTCAAGTGGTAAAGATCTCACAAGAAAGCGAAAGCTGTGAACGTTCGCGAGTTTGTTTCCAGCGATGATATAAAAAGTAATATCGCATGCTTCAATTGGTGGACCAGGGGAACGATTAACAAGGGGAATATTGAACAATATCCCAGCAAAGATGAATGGTTGTTTCAACTTTCTTGATTACCATCATGGCGAAATGGTCGGATCAATAACTTTCCTTTGTGACCTGTGTCATTCTCTTCGCCAAACATTCCAGCTAGCAGCACATTGCATCATGTAAAATCAAAACCTAAACTCGGTGAAAATAGTCATAAATCTCCTACATAGAAGGCAATGCTATAGGCGCGCGTTTTCATTCCTTATGATTAATATCCTTCTCAAGAAGCTGGCATGTGGATCGATGCTAGGATAACTATAGTACACCCTTCAATTTTTAACTTCTTTACGTTGCGGTGCTTCGAAGTCTATACTATAGGATGATGAGCTTAACCTTGCGCTTATAGAGAACAAATCCCCCCATGTTTTTATATATACGCTGAAGTATTTTAACTCGAATTCTTCAAATTTGACAAAAATATATATTTTTCTGAACTAGCTAACTATTTAAAAAAAATATTTAAGACAGATTACAATGTCCAGTTGGGCTGATGGTCGAAAGAGATTACCGCATCACTTCCTGTATTATGAATGTAAGACTTCGTCCGACATGTAGCCCCAACACGATATGTAATTAATCTGGTATAAGTTATGTCTGGCAGTAAGAACATCTCAATCCATGTAGCTAAACCCTGTATTCTCCAACACTCGGGGAATTGTTGTCAGTCTTATGACATGCGTCTGGTCCGGCATTCATAATTCAGCCGTCGTCCATTAAAGAATATCCGCGTCCATAATACTTCAGCCATCCTTGACGCTCATCCATTAATATCAGATGAGTTGTTTGTTTGAGCTGACCTGTCATCACAGCTCCCGAGCTAGCTAATTCCCCTTAAGCCGGTGCTAGGGGCCGCGTGGATACTTCATAGTCTCCACATGAACATCTGCAATAACAGCGCGGCTGAGAATATAAGGCGACGGCCGACAATCCACCGTATCCTCGGGTCTGACTGTGAGGTGCCGAGGGAAGCTTTCATGTGGAGTCATATGGTTGATTTTTAGTCGCCAGAAGTCGTTAATTTTCCCCACCTCTTGCATATCGCTACAATCAGAGCGATGTCCCGCTTACAAGGAGAATGGCAGGCTTCCTGACATTTCTCCACTCGCTGAGAATAGTAAAGTCATTGTCTTCAGTCTAATAATGTAATAAAGGTGAGCTCTACTAAATTCACCCATTTTCGGGAATAATATGAGTTGGTCATCACCATTTGTTACTGCCGGACACCGGCCTACAATAACTAAATGGACTGACATGTGACCACGGACAGACCCAACATTCAATATATATCAGGGACATATGCGACTATTACATATCATGTTGAGTATTCATCGAAGATAAAACAAGGTCAATATATGTTGAACCATCACGATGGGATATGATATATAAAAGCTAAATAATTGCTCAGTCAAGTAAAAATTTGCTTTCCTGTTATTCCATCCACTCAATCGCAGGAACGAAATGTCTATAAATAAACATGATCAAAGTTGAGTAATTTAACTTTACCGAAGATGTCAAACCACTAACTAACAGGGCAGCTCACATTCAGATCAGAATACGAAGGATTCTAAGTCGAGCCTTTGTATCTCAGCCGCGCCTTTATTGCAGTTGCTTATGTGGAAAATATGATGATCCCTAGCACCGGCTTGAGCGGAATTAGATACGCCAGGTCGGGAGCTGTGATGACAGATCAGCTCAATAAGTAACTCATGATCCTACTGATGAGCATCGTGCAAAATATGGAACAATTTCAAAATTCCGGAAGATAATGGAAAATGCAGTTTTTGTCAAATGATAATAAAGGCGTTCCATACCTCTCGGAAAATCAAGGCATATAGAGCTGGAGATTTTTCTCTCATCATGTCAGCATCCATACAGACTAATTTCCCTATTTTTCGGAACTGGGGAATACCCGCAAACGGGATAAAAATCTTTAGTTAGTTGTTTTAAATGAAGACAGTCTGTAAGTTAGACATAAAATCAAGTCAGCCCACGCGACACAAAAAGTACATTGAACGCAAAGATTACTTCATTAACAAATGATGTATTTCCAAGAATATTGCGTTTTGGAGATAGAACAAAGTACGGCGATATTACGGGTACAGCTACTGTCATCCGATGACCATGCCTAGATCGTGACCATTCAAATAGAAGGTCACACGAGGTTGACCTTGTTAAAAAAACAAGCCTGGGAATTGCATAATACTGTTTCTCGATTCCGCACAAGTAGTACAGAGGTAAGTAGACTATAGCTTTATAAGTAGGAAGATAGATTGTTGGATATATTGGTCTTGACAGCACAGGAAAGTATAGATACATCCCGAGCGATACCCCATCCTCATTGTCATGTTAGTTAAGTTATATACTGACTCCATACTGAGGACCGACATTAACCTTGTGTCTTCTCGATGGTTAACTACATCTCACTGACAGGTGAATCAAACAACATCAATCCGGTAATTAATTATGATGAATTCAGCAATTACGCATAGCCTTATGTTCCTCTGATTCATTCCATGCTGCCAGAAATAACCATATAACTACAGGAGACCTCATATTATACTCAGTGAGATTCACATTCGTCCGGAATATGGAGACGAATGGGAAGGGTAATTATAAACCTGCCAGATAACCTTCCATAAAGAAAACGAGTTTATTTTTCATTGGAATTAATAAGGCTTAATTAAATATTTAACCGATCCTTTAAACAAAATCTGGGTCTTAATTACCTAATTAGCAAGCATTTACCCCCGAGACAGGGGAATGGTTTGAGGGAATATCAACACTCAGTCAGTCAATCATAAATGCAAGCACACGGGTTTCAAATCATGATTGGATATTTATCAACTTCCTCTTAATACGGCCTTCAAGATATAAACGACCCACTTGAGGTCTGCGCAATTTAATTAAGGCAAGAATTCTTCCGACAAATAATAATTGATGCTATCGGATGGAGACTGCTATTTCACCAAGACTAGCAGACCAAATGGAGGGTTATGCAATGGTCAATCATATAACGTTCCGTCTGGGCGTTGCCAGGTTGCCAGTCAGGCAGACTACAACAGGCTTGAAAAGACTTGTAAGCCCTATATCAACAGTTAAATGGTTGCAGTACATACCCTATTCATCAGAATAATTTACCCAATATCAAGTCATCTTCTTGTCAACCAGAATGGTTGCAGTACGGTATACACTATCCGTTATGAATATCCAGAAAGATCATAGGACGTATATAACAGCGCTAATATTCCATGCCTTATATTATTCTATTTTAGTTTAAAAACTTGCATATTAACCTCATTTGTATATATTTACATAAGTATCTTTTCAATTTAAGATTAATTGTTTCACCTCTAAATTATTCTTTAGATATCGTCTTAGAGCATAACTATGAATCACTACTATTAATTGATACATCAGTTTGTTCAGAGCTACCATGTACTTGATATATTCCCAAGATTAGTTCTTTCGCCAGCTGTATTATTGAAACAGTTATTCTATCGGCTCATTATCCCACCGCCCTCACCATTGTTGAAAACCATTTGCTTAACCCTACCTGGTCTGGGCTTTTTGGGACCTGTGCAGGATTAGGTGAGGGGGGGGGCGTCATTTCGGTCCGTCAATAAAGTCCAGCCTTTTTTGATGTGTTGTAGAAGGGTTTCAGATGTTGCTAGAATTGCACCAATGGGACGTCCTTTCTGTGTAAAGAGTTATTTATGGGCTGCATCCATACCCAGCTCTGTTAATATACATAAGGGCAACAAAACGTTCCTAAAGAGGCTTCACCTTCCATATGGTTTATATGTCGGAAGGTGACATCTTCGACATCTTGTGGGGCCTCTACATATATTGCCCAGTTTTCTTTTCCATGCAAATGAGGAATGTGAATGTGAATGCACGAAAGCCAAAGAGCGCTCTTGGCCTTTATGGATGGAGTGGTGGACAAATTGTGCGTGCAGGGTAACTGAGGTGTTTGTCAGCTCCAAACGCAAGCTATAACCCAGTGAAGTTTTTCTGCTCCATCTGTGTGTCCAATAGTGAAGCACATCACGTTTAGTTACGCCATCTTCATTTTATCCAGCCAATTTCTACGTTCCCACTTCGAACCTGCCTTGATTTATCTGACCCCTTCAGCGTTCAAAATCCGAGGTGTAAATTTCACCAGCTAACGACAGAAGAACCAATCAGAACGTACACATCGATTGCGAGTGAAGTCACATAGAGTGACATCATCCTCTATTAGCGGCGTCCTTCCTCTTAATATGGTGCCCAATAATTAGGTCAGCCAGTCAATAACGCTCTTGTGCGACCCATTTCGAATTTCAAATGTTTTCGAGGTCAGTGACGTCTCGTGTCTATAAGTTATTTGAACATTGAAGGGGTCCAGATATATCAAGGGAAGTTCGAAGTGGGAACGTAAAAATTGGCTGGATATAATGAAGATGGGTTACGCTTCCTTGACAGAATCTGCTACGTACAGAGAAAATCTCGTATCTGGGTAGATCAGTGGTTATCTCCCCTGGAGTGCTGTACAACAACAACTAGCCATTCATCGATATCACTCTCTACTGTTGCTAAATTTCAATAGTGCTCAACCAGGAAAACTTCCCAGTTGCCTGCCATGCAGTCTGGTGTCCGGATCCGGTCGTATTCATCTCAAAGAATGTCCACTCTGCTTATAGTTTGTAACTGACGTTTTACCTTGACAAATAAACCTGTTGAGCATATTCCTTCTGTTGCAATGGGGATATCTTTTCAGCGCAGGTACCCATGACGTAGTTTCCCAAATGGAAACGGCGCTGGCGGATAATTTTGGTTCTCATGACGAAATAATGAATCCAGATCTCCTTCCCGCGTCTGTTAGGACACACAAACAAACTAGGCAAAGACAAAAGAATTATGCATGAGATTATCCCTGGTAACTGTTCTATGAGAAGGGCGAATGAAGAGGGGAATTTATGTTGTTTGATAGGTTCATAGAGTGGTTTTGCCCTTTCGTTAAGTCGGCCATCCACAAAGTTGTTGTACTGGACTCTTCCCACCTCGACCGCAACAGTTACACGTGTATCCATTAGGCCTATATCATGTGTGTCCAGCACCAGTAGGTCTCTACTCTGCTCCACAAAAGATTGCCCATTTCCCCCACTGTGTCGTTCCTATCACTTGTTCGTGATGCCAAATATCTGACCCCGTTGCTCTGCTTGCGTTTGATGAGTTCATGGGTGGACTCACATTTGTTAAGATATCTCCCCATCTCGAGTCCTGAACAAAGCATTAGCATTTGGTGTCATTTAACGCCCCATCTTCTTTCACACACTTGTCGTTCAGTTTGTGGGCCTGGTCAGTGGGTATGGAATAGGTATAAGGCAAATGTATCCCGATGTGTGTTATATATATATAATTTCTTAAATTTGACTATTTTTTCTAAAATAACAAAGAACAATTGTCGAAAATATCACAAGTACTTAGACGAATTGCATTGTCCAATTGAACTAATGTTCACCTGGTACAAATGAAAGCACATGCGTCCGCTTTGTTGGATCCTGCAGTCGAAGGAGTCTTTCGTTTATCCTTACCAGGGACTTCCCAGGGAGACCAATTCGAGAACCATAACGATCAGGAAGTCAAAAACTCACTTTTATGTAGTATGTTATCACAGTGAAAATGTATTTTGAAAGTGACTGCAAGTTTGCGAAGAGGAATTTGCGTCCATCGCCAAGGCTGTTAAGTATTTCAAACTGTGCCCATACGCCAAAATTTGGTAGCGCATCCATACAATGTGAGACGAAATGGAACCCAGTGTCATTTTCGACTTGGGATTTGTAAGAAGGTACAGTTTGTCGGCTATAGTTTAGAATTTGTGTCTATACCAATTAACTACAGCCACGATTATTACAGCACAGGACATACACATCATATCGTCGAAACTTAGTAGGATAGAGTCAGCACGAATACAATAACCCGTATCACTAGATAGGAGGATCATATTACATACATCTCACCTTGTCAACAGACAGGAGGATAACAGCACCTTGATGGTAATTAGTAAGATTGCGGCACTAACACACTATACCCTGCCAACAGTTTTAGATTACGTTGTCATTATATTAGTCGACAAGATTACAAAAGACTTGCAGAATCACTTGTCTTCCATCATGGAGATTCTTCGGAACTGGTGAGCTATACCACCAAACCACTGGCATTGTTAAATCGTGATGTGTCCATTTCAGCAAGACCATGATATTTATGCACTGTCGCCTTCACCGACAACAAAGTTTTATTTGGTTTGCGTACTTCGTATGAAATTAAAAAATAGGGATGCAGTTAACTATTGTGATTATTTAACTATTATGGCGCTACTGAGATACATGTTACTGTATAGGTAACGATCTGGCCATCCATTTGGAATAAATAATACAGATTAGTGATGCAGATTCGACGATAAGAACCTCGTGGTGTCTTGCTGGAGTTATTGAAAACTGTTGACCGCTTCTCTCCTGTGAGAAACTATATTGTGTCCAAGTGCTTAAAGACCTGATTGTAATGTGGTACTAATGGTGACATAAGGTCATGTAGACGCAGGATTGCTTCATGAACAAGGACTGGCCACCGGATGTCGTATTTGACGTCCGTTTTCTATTGGTAAACATGACATAATGGACATCAGCAAATAAAATGCTGGCGATACCTCGTCCATTTCATTACAATCGCCTTAAACAGCGCAATCCCAATACATTAATTCATGTTCTTGGACGTTATCGCCTCATTGCCAAGGAGGCGGAAATGTTCTCATTCGTAGCAGTTCTTCTCGATATACATGTACATCGAAAGTAATATACACAAGTTATGGCTAATTTTGTCTATTTAACAATACGCTGTGGAATTTCATGGACCGAGAACTCAATGATCGAGTGATTTATCGCCCGTGTTCAATTTGTTCTGGGCGCGTTCGGCCGCTGGTGACTGGACGCCAAATAGTACGGGGCTAATTCTCAGACAAACCTCTCTGGACATTCTGCATTACGTATTTTGAGCGGATATCTTCTCAGAAGGAAATAGGATTTCAGGGGAAAGATCGTGACCTCAGTCCCGGTTTATTTCATCATATCACTCCATAACAGCACAGTCATTGATACCACCAACGGGTTTGAGAAGATTTATATCCAATTCAGAATTTAGCCATATGAAACCATCTTAAAATAAACGACAGGTCGGCTAAGACCTTCGTTCATCAGGACTGTCGTTTAATCACTCAGATTATCGTGTATTCATTCTGACTGTTGTTTAATCGTTATGACTGGCGTTTAATCATTCGGACTCTTGTTATTTTCTTACGATTAAAAGGTTAGCATAAATTACATGTACTATACCTGATACATATATATGGCAACAATGCAATAGAAAGAGTAAACGTTGCTTTTTCATTACGGTATTTAACCTACCTGGCACGTGCCATGGATCTGATCAGAAAACATCCACGGTGTCCGTCTCGGCTATTCGAGAGTTCGGAATCATACGTTTGGTTGCTTAAACCTTACTTAGCGACAACACAATTAGAACAGTGTTCAAATAAATATGATTGAGTCCAACACAATGTTGAGCAATTTAACCCTATTGAAGACATCAAAGCACTGACAGCGCCTTAAAACGTTCTGTGGTGCTGATTAAAATCAAACTCGGTGAAGTTTCGTCAACCTTTTCTGTAACTTCAAACAGAGTATACAATGTACAAAATGCTTTCTTCGTGGCAGTGATTGAAAGGAAATCAAATTAAAAAATGACATTCGAACGTATTGCTCAAACGGTAAAGATCTCACAAGAAAGCGAAAGCTGTGAACGTAGGCGAGTTTGTTTCCAGCGATGATATAAAAAAATAATATCGCATGCTTCAATTGGTGGACCAGGGGAACGATTAACAAGGGGAATATTGAACAATATCCCAGCAAAGATGAATGGTTGTTTCAACTTTCTTGATTACCATCATGGCGGAATGGTCGGATCAATAACTTCCCTTTGTGACCTGTGTCATTCTCTTCGCCAAACATTCCAGCTAGCAGCACAATGCACCATGTAAAATCAAAACCTAAACTCGGTGAAAATAGTCATAAATCTCCTACATAGAAGGCAGTGCTATAGGCGCGCGTTTTTATTCCTTATGATTAATATCCTCCTCAAGAAGCTGGCATGTGGATCGATGCTAGGATAACTATAGTACTATAGTTAACTTCTTTACATCATAATGCTTCGAAGTCTATACTATAGGATGATGAGCTTAACCTTGCGCTTATAGAGAACAAATCTCCCCATGTTTTTATATATACGCTCAAGTTATTTAACTCGAATTCTTCAAATTTGCCAAAAATATATATTTGTCTGAACAAGCTACCTATTTAAAAAAAGTATTTAATACAGATTACAATGTTCAGTTGAGCTGATGGTCGAAAGAGATTATCGCATCACTTCCTGTATTATGAATGTTAGAGTTAGTCCGACATGTAGCCCCAACACGATATGTAATTAATCTGGTATAATTTGTGTCTGACAGTAAGAACATTTCAACCCATGTAGCTTACCCTGTATTCTCCAACACTCGGGGAATTGTTGTCAGTCTTATTACATGCTCTGTAAGATAAGCCATCACCCGCCCTCTGTTCATTACAAGCGTCTGGTCCGTCATTCATAATTCAGCCATCGTCCATTAAAGAATAGCCGCGTCCATAATCCAAAGATGTCATTTGACAAATATATATGTAGGTTTATCGTTTTGATGGGAAATTTAAGCCGTACAACGTCGGGCATTACAGTTTAGTTATTCTGGGTATACTTTCATTTACCTATTTACCACATGTTGAAGCAATTACTCCTTCAGCCATCCTTGACGCTCATCCATTAATATCAGATGTTTGTTTGAGCTCATCTGTCATCACAGCTCCCGAGCTAGCTTATCTAATTCCCCTTAAGCCGGTGCTAGGGGCCGCGTGGATACTTCATAGTCTCCACTGACATAAAAGTGCGGCTGAGATAATAAGGCTACGTCCGACAATCCACCGTATCCGCGGGTCTGTATGTGAGGTGCCGAGGGAAGCTTTCATGTGGAGTCATATGGTTGATTTTTAGTCGCCAGAAGTGGTTAATTTTCCCCGGCTCTTGCATGTCGCTACAATCAGAGCGATGTCCCACTTACAAGGAGAATGGCAGGCTTCCTGACATTTCTCCACTCGCTGAGAATCGTAAAGTTATTGTCTTCAGTCTAATAATGTAATAAAGGCGAGCTCTACCAAATTCACCCATTTTCGGGAATAATATGGAGTTGGTCCTCACCATTTTTACTGCCGGACACCGGTCTACAATAACTAAATGGACTGACATGTGGCCACGGACAGACCCAACATTCAATATATATCAGGGACATATCAGACTATTACATATCATGTTGAGTATTCATCGAAGATAAAAGGTCAATATATGTTGAACAAGTTCACCATCACGATGGGATATGATATATAAAAGCAAAATAATTGCTCAAGCAAAAAATTGCTTTCCTCTTATTCCATCCACTCAATCGCGGGAAGGAAATGTCTGTAAATAAACATGATCAAAGTTGAGTAATTTAACTTCACTGAAGATGTCAACCCACTAACTAACTGGGCAACTCACATTCAGATCAGAATACGAAGGATTCTAAGTCGAGCCTTTGTATCTCGGCCGCGCCTTTATTGCAGTTGCTTATGTGGAAACTAGGATGTAACTACACGACCCCTACCCCTAGCACCGTTTGAGCGGAATTAGATACGCCAGGTCGGGAGCTGTGATGACAGATCAGCTCAATAAGTAACTCGTGATCCTACTGATGAGCATCGAGCAAAATATGGAACAGTTTCAATATTCCGAAAGATAATGGAAAATGCAATTTTTGCCAAATGATAATAACGGTGTTCCATACCTCTCGGCAAATCAAGCCATATAAGGCTGGAGATTTTTCTTGCATCATGTCAGCATCGTACAGATTAATTTCCCTATTTTCGGAACTGGGGAATACCCGCAAACGGGATAAAAATCTTTAATTAGTCGTGTTAAATGAAGACAGTCTGTAAGTTACACATAAAACCAAGTCAGCCTACGCGACACAAAAAAGGACATTGAACGCAAAAATTACTTCATTAACAAATGATGTATTTCCAAGAATATTGCGTTTTGGAGATAGAACAAAGTACGTCGATATTACGGGTACCTCTACTGTCATCCGATGAACATGCCTAGATCGTGACCATTCAAATATAAGGTCACACGAGGTTGACCTTGTTAAAAAAACAAGCCTGGGAATTGCATAATACTGCTTCCCGATTCCGCACAAGTAGTACAGAGAAAAGTAGACTATAGCTTTATAAGTAAGAAGATAGATTGTTGGATATATTGATCTGGACAGCACAGGAAAGTATAGATACATCCCGAGCGATACCCCATCCTCATTGTCATGTTAGTTAAGTTATATACTGACTCCGTACTGAGGACCGACATTAACCTTGTGTCTCCTCGATAGTTAACTACATCTCACTGACAGGTGAATCAACCAACATCAATCCGGTAACTAATTATGATGAATCCAGCAATTATGCATAGCCTTATGTTCCTCTGATTCATTCCATGCTGCCAGAAATAACCATATAACTACAGGAGACCTCATATTATACTCAGTGAGATTCACATTCGTCCGGAATATGGAGACGAATGAGAAGGGTAATTATAAACCTGCCAGATAACCTTCCATAAAGAAAACGAGTTTATTTTTCATTGGAATTAATAAGGCTTAATTAAATATTTAACCGATCCTTTAAACAAAATCTGGGTTTTAATTACCTAATTAGCAAGCATTTACCCCCGAGACAGGGGAATGGTTTGAGGGAATATCAACACCCACTCAGTCACTCATAAATGCAAGCACACGGGTTTCAAAACATGATTGGATATTTATCAACTTCCTCTTAATACGGCCTTCAAGATATAAACGACCCACCTGAGGTCTCCGCAACTTAATTAAGGCAAGAATTCTTCCAGGCAAATAATAATTGATGCTATCGGATGGAGACTGCTATTTCATCAAGACTAGCAGACCAAATGGAGGGTTATGCAATGGTCAATCATATAACGTTCCGTCTGGGCGTTGCCAGGTTGCCAGTCAGGCAGACTACAACAGACTTGAAAAGACTTGTAAGCCCCATATCAACAGTTAAATGGTTGCAGTTCATACCCTATTCATCAGAATAATTTACCCAATATCAAGTCATCTTCTTGTCAACCAGAATGGTTGCAGTACGGTATACACTATCCCGTATGAATATCCAGAAAGATCACAGGACATATATAACAGCGCTAATATTCCATGCTTTATATTATTCTATTTTAGTTTAAAAACTTGCATATTAACCTCATTTGTATATATTTACATAATTATCTTTTCAATTTAAGATTAATCGTTTCACCGCCAAATTATTCTTTAGAAATCGTCTTAGAGCATAACAAGGAATCACTACTATAATTTGATACATCCGTTTGTTCAGAACTACCATGTACTTGATATATTCCCAAGATTAGTCCTTTCGCCAGCTGTATTATTGAAACAGTTATTCTATCGGCTCATTATCCCACCGCCCCCTCACAATTGTTTAAAACCATTAAACAATTAGGCAGGATTAGGTGTGTGTGTGGGGGTTGCATCATTTCGGCCCGTCAATAAAGTCCAGCCTCTTTTGATGTGTTGTAGAAGGTTTCAGAAGCTGCTTCTGTATAAAGAGTTATTTATGGGCTGCATCCATACCCAGCTCTGTTAATATACATAAGGGCAACAAAACGTTCCAGAATAGACATCACATCCCATATGGTTTAGAGTGTCGGAAAGTGACTCAGTGCTTCGACATCTTGTGAAGCCTCTATATATATTGCTCAGTTTTCTTTGCCATGCCTGCAAATGAGGATATCTGGTCACAAAATATGAATGCACGAAAGCCGAAGAGCGCTCTTTATGGATGGAGTGGTGGACAAATTGTGTGTGCCGGGTACCTGAGGTGTTTGTCAGCTCCAAACGCAAGCCATAATTCAGCCAAGTTGTTCTGCTTCATCTGCGTCAATAGTGAGGCACATCACGTTTGTTTAAGCTTCCTTGACAGAATCTGCTACGTACAGACAAAAACCTCGTGTCTGGGCAAATCAGTGGTTATCCCCCCTGTCGTGCTGTACAACACCAACCAACCTGTAACCATCTCGGTCATCTATACGCGGCAGCGAAGTGTACGCAAATGAACACCAACTAATCATTCTTCGATATCACTCTCTGCTGTGGCTAAAAGGAGGTGTTCGCTTTGACCGTAAATTTTTCCTTAGTGTGTTGCGTTTATAAACCGAAAATATAATTTCCTCTCGTTAACTTTAAAAGTTATTAGCTTGAGAGAGAAAATACTGAATTTTCATATTCTCAATTTTCACCGAGAAGAGATTTGTCAAAAAAATATTACGAGTATTAGAAAATAAGTATTTGTTTGTTTTGCAATTTTTGGCGATATTCTTGAAGGGAAGTCCCTTCATATATAAAATATGACACCTTTAACCAAAACGAGTCTTATATATCGAAATGCGGTAGGTTTGATCCAAAATGATACTGAAGAATCGTTTTGGTTAAAGGTGTCATATTTTTATAATATTGAAATATGTCAAAACGCTTTTAATGCTCTGAAAGGTGCAGTTCACCGCCATTCGGCACATGATTCCTCAAGTCGATAGTTGTAGCAGCTGCTTGGCCGAATGGATACAGTGTCGGACTACAGATTAAAAGAAAACCAACAATTTGGTTCGAATCCCCAAATCCTCGATTTTTTTGATTTTTTTTTTTCATTTTTTCTGTCATCTTCGTTTTGGACTTTAAAGTGCAATAGTGACGTGAAATAAAGACAGCGAACCCCTAACGCACTTAATCCCTTATTTTATTATAATTCGTGAATAGAATTGCACACAAACAAGTCCACACACACAGTCAGACCACTTGTTCAGTATTTGAATATTCTGACGATCCAGCAGAGCAAAAAATTAATTGTTACACATATACAATTTCGTCTTAGCGCAGCGAAAAGTTGTAACTATTAATTAAAAAGTTATAAGGATAAACTTGTCTTATATCAAGGCCTTTATTAAGGAAATGACCTTCAACAAGTGGTGACGCTTGTTTCCCCAAGTGATTATGCATGTGCCAATATGTTTTTTTGTTTTTTTGCAGTTACTTCCTTAATTATTGTTCGCAGAATTTTTGGCAGTTATTTTTCAGTTTTCGAGTCGGTTTATATATTAATATAACTAATTATTGTTCGTAAATATCTGGGTCGTTCATGAAAATACTAATGGTAACCATATGAGAATACATGCATGAACCAGAATTTCCCATCAGACTGGCCTCGCCTGTCTGACAAAGAGTTGGGGAATACCTGAGCATTACGTCACAATTTACCGGTCGGCTCGGAGCGAGACAATGGAGCAGCAGAGAGCGACTCTGAAGGGAAAAATATCCATCTAAAGCGAACACCTCCTTTAATAGTGCTCAACCAGGAAACTTCTCAGTTGCCTGCCAGTCTGGTGTCCGGCACCGGTTGTATTCATCCTCAAAGAATTCCACTTTGCTTAAATATAGTTTGCAACTGACGTTTAACCGTAATAAATAAACCTGTTGATCATATTCCTTCGGTTGCCATGGGGATAGCTTTCCTGTGCAGGAACCCATGACGTAGTTTTACAAATGGAAACGACGTTGGAGGACGATTTTGGTTCTCCTGACAAAATAATGAATCCAAATTTCGATCCTTCCCTCGTCTGTTAGGACACACAAAAAACTTGGCAAAGACAGACGAATTATGCATGAGATTATCCCTGGTAACTGTTCTATGAGAAGGGCGAATGAATGTTGTTTGGTAGGTTCAGAGAGTGGTTTTGCTCTTTCGTTAAGTCGACCATCCACAAAGTTGTTATACTAAACTCTTCTCACCTCGAACAGTTACACGTGTATCCATTAGTCGTATATCATGTGTGTCCAGCACCAGTAGGTCTCTACTCTGCTCCACTAAAGATTGCCCATTTCCTCCACGGTGTCGTTCCTAACACTAGTTCGTGATGTCCAATAACCTTATCCCGTTGCTCTGCTTGTGTTTGATGAGTTGATGGGAGGACTCAAACTTGCTAGCATATCTCCGCATCTCGAGCCCTGAACAACGGATTATTATTTGGTGTCTCTTAGCGCTCCATCTTCTTTCACACACTTGTCGTTCAGTTTGTTGGCCTGGTCAGTGGGTATGGAATAGGTATGAGGCATATGTATCCCGATATGTGTTATATATACGCTCAATTCTTTTAAAATTTGACTATTTTTCTGAAATAACAAAGAACAATTGTCGAAAATATCGCAAATATTCAGACGAATTACATTGTCCAATTGAACTGATGTTCGCCTGGAACAAGTGAAGGCATATGCGTCCGCTTTGTTGGATCCTGCAGTAGAAGGGGCATTTCGTTCACACTTTCCAGGATCTATTTGATACCCTAAGGACCGGGATGTCAAAACCCCATTTTTATGTGTTTTGAAAGTGACTGCAAGTTTGCGAAGAGGAATTTGCGTCCATCGCCAAGACTGTTAAGTATTTCAATACGCCAAAATCTGGTGGTGCATCCATACAATTTGAGACGAAATGGAACCCAGCGTCATTTTCGACTCGAGATTTGTAAGAAGGTATAGTTTGTCGGCTATAGTTTGGATTTTGTGTCTATACCAATTAACTACAGCCACGATGATTACAGCACAGCACATACACAACACATCGTCGAAACTTAGTAGGATAGAGAGGCAGCACGAATACAATAACCCGTATCATTAGATAGGAGGATCACTTTATATACATCTCACCTATAGTCAACAGACAGGAGGATAACAGCACCTTGATGGTAATTAGTAAGATTGCAGCGCCAACACACTATACCATGCCAACAGTTTTAAATTACGTTGTCATTATATTAGTCGATAAGATTACAAAAGACTTGCGGTATCACTTGTCTACCATCATTGTGATTCTTCGGAACTGATGGGTTATACCACCAAACCACTGGCACTGCTAAATCGTGATGTGTCCAGTTCCCCAAGGCCATGATATTTATGCACCGTCGCCTTCACCGACAACAAAGTTTTATTTGGTTTGAGTACTTCGTATGAAACTAAAAAATAGGGATGCAGTTAACTATTGTGATTATTTAACTATTATGGCGCTACTGAGATACATGTTACTGTATAGGTAACGATCTGGCCATCCATTTGGAACAAATAATACAGATCATTGATGCAGATTCGACGATAAGAATCTCGTGGTGTCTTGCTGGAGTTATTGAAAATTGTTGACCGCTTCTCACCTGTGAGAAACTATCTTGTGTCCAAGTGCTTATATACTAGTACATGTAAAGACCTGATTGTAATGTGGTACTAATGGTGACATAAGGTCATGTAGACGCAGGATTGCTTCATGAACAAGGACTGGCCAACGCATGTCGTATTTGACGTCCGTTTTCTATTGGTAAACATGACATAATGGACATCAGCAAATAAAATGCTGGCGATACCCCGTCCATTTCATTACAATCGCCATAAACAGCGCAATCCCAATACAATTGATTCATTATTTCATGTTCTTGGACGTTATCGCCTCATTTCCAAGAAGGCGGAAATGTTCTTATTCATAGCAGTTCTTCTCGATATACATGTACATCGAAAGTAATATACACAAGTTATGGCTAATTTTGTCTATTTAACAATACGCTGTGGAATTTCATCGACTGTGAACTCAATGATCGAGTGATTTATCGCCCGTGTTCAATTTGTTCTGGGCGCGTTCGGCCGCTATTGGCTGGACGCCAAATAATACGGGGCTAATCTGAGATAAACCTCTCTGGACATTCTGCATTACGTATGTTCTCAGAAGGAAATAGGATTTCAGGGGAAAGATCGTGACCTCAGTCCCGGTTTATTTCATCATATCACTCCATAACAACACAGTAATTGATACCACCAACGGGTTTGAGAAGATTTATATCCAATTCAGAATTTAGCCATATGAAACCACCTTAAAATAAAAGAAAGGTCGGCTAACACCTTCAATCATTATGACTGTCGTTTAATCATTCGGACTATCACTCGGTTATTTTCTTACGATTAAAAGGTTAGCATAAATTACATGTACTATACATGATACATATATATGGAGGACACAGCAACAATGCAATAAAGTAAACGTTGCTTTTTCAGTACGGTATTTAACCTTCCTGGCACGTGCCATGGATCTGATCAGAAAACATCCACGGTGTCCGTCTCGGCTATTCGAGAGTTCGGAATCATAACTTTGGTTGCTTAAACCTTACTTAGCGACAATATAATTAGAGCAGGGTTCAAATAAATATGATTGAGTCCAACACAATGTTGAGCAATTTAACCCTATTGAAGACATCAAAGCACTGACAGCGCTTTAAAACTTTCCAGTAGTGCTGATTAAAATCAAACTCGGTGAAGTTTCATCAACCTTTCCTGTAACTTTAAACAGAGTATACAATGTACAAATTGCTTTCTACGTGGCAGTGATTAAAAAGAAATCAAATTGAAAAATGGAATTCGATCGTATTGCTCAAACGGTAAAGATCGCTTAAGAAAGCGAAAGCTGTGAACGTTCGCGAGTTTGTTTCCAGCGATGATATAAAAAGTAATATCGCATGCTTCAATTGGTGGACCAGGGGAACGATTAACAAGGGGAATATTGAACAATATCCCAGCAAAGATGAATGGTTGTTTCAACTTTCTTGATTACCATCATGGCGGAATGGTCGGATCAATAACTTCCCTTTGTGACCTGTGTCATTCTCTTCGTCAAACATTCCAGCTAGCAGCACAATGCACCATGTAAAATCAAAACCTAAACTCGGTGAAAATAGTCATAAATCTCCTACATAGAAGGCAGTGCTATAGGCGCGCTTTTTTATTCCTTATGATTAATATCCTTCTCAAGAAGCAGGAATGTGGATCGATGCTAGGATAACTATAGTACACCCTTCAATTTTTAAACTCTTTACGTTGCAATGCTTCGAAGTCTATAGTATAGGATGATGATCTTACATTTGCCCATATAGAGAACAAATCTCCCCATTTTTTTTATATATAGGCTCAAATTATTTAACCCGAATTCTTCAAATTTGCCTATTTTTCTGAACTAGCTAATTATTTTTCGAAAAACGCAAGTATTTAAGACAGATTACAATGTCCAGTTGAGCTGATGGTCGAAGAGATTATCGCCTCACTTCCTGTCCTATGAATGTTAGAGTTAGTTCGGCATGTAATCCCAAAATGATATTTAATTATTCTGATATACATGTATATTGAATGTTGTGTCTGCCAGTAACAACATCTCAATCCATGTAGTTGAACCCTGTATTCAACCCCGTCTAACACTCGGGGAATTGTTGTCAGTCTTATAACATGCTCTGTAAGAAAAGCCATCACCCGCCGTCTGCACATGTAATCCGAAAAATATATGTAGGTTTATTGTTTTGGTGGGAAATTTAACAGTACGACGTCCAGCATTACAGTTTAGCTTTTCTGGGTATTCTTGCATTCGCCAAGTTGATCACATATAAAGGCGTTTACTCCTTCAGACGTCCTCGATGTTCATCCATTAATATCAGATGAGCTGTTTGTTTGAGCTGATCTGTCATCACAGCTCCCGAGCTAGTTTTATATAATTTCCCTTAAACTGGTGCTAGGGGCCGTGTGGATACTTCATGGTCTCCACATGAACACCTGCAATAAAAGCGCGTCAGAGACACTAAGACTACGTTCGAGAATCCACCGTATTCTCGGGTCTGACTGTGAAGTGCCGATGGAAGCTTGACGTCTGGCGACTAAAAAGCAACCATGACTTCAAAGTAAAGCCTCCCTGATCAACTCACATTCAGATCAGATTACAGAGGATTCTAAGTCAAGCCTTGATATCTCAGCCGCGCCTTTATTGCAGTTGCTCATGTGGAAACTATGAAGTAACCACGCGACCTATAGCACTGGCTTAAGCGGAATTAGATACGCCAGCTCGGGGGCTGTGACGAAAGATCAGCTCAAATAAGTAACTGGTGATTCTATTGATGAGCATCGAGGGCGCCTGATGGAGCAACATGCGATAAGCATGGTAAATGCAAGAATACCCATAGAAGCTAACCTGTAATGCCCGAGGTCGTGCGGTAGATTTCCCACCAAGACAATAAACCTACATGAATTTGTTATTATAACATTAAACAGGGTATACGATGCACAAGTTTTTATTGTAGCACTGATTAAACTCAAATGAAATTAAAAAAAATACCAAATTCAATATATTGTTATGATCAATAGATAAAGATCTCGTATAACGCGAAGATGTAAGAACTCGCGAGTTGCTGTTTCAGTGCTGATATAAAACATGAAGCTGCGCTATCGAAACCCCTCGGCTCTGAACCCCAGCTATTATAATGTAAGGGTGTCTCTACCAATTGATTGGCTTGTGGGAAGAAATATTTACCCCTGGTATTGTAAGTGTACTTTCTTTGAAAAAAAAGAAAAGTTTTCCTCCCCTTAAATTAATTTGTTTCTGGAATAAATTGAAAGAGCTGTATCGATGTCTCACCAAAACAACAGTACACATGGCTAGATAAATACAGTAGATGTATACTAAATGAGACATGTATGTCATTTTCAAAACAGATTTGCAAGCATTCTTTGCATTGTCTAAGAAAATAAATCAATAAATCAGTCATCCAATCAATAAATAAATGTGATAGTATACTAACATGATATAGAAATAATATGCAAACTTAACATAGGAATTAGTGGATTTTGTTAGACAAGGGGCATACTTTCTGACACGACTCATTTTTGATAGGCATCTAGTGTCATTTTCAAAACAGATTTGCAGGCATTCTTCGCATTGTGTAAGAGAATAAATCAATAAATCAGTCATCCAATCAATAAATAAATGTGATAGTATACAAACATGATATAGAAATTATATGCAAACTTAACATAGGAATTAGTGGATTTTATTAGACAAGGGGCATAACTCTGCAAAATACTTTCTGACACGACTCATTTTCGATAGGCATCTAGTTCAGGTCAAGAGAAACAATTGTATCACGTTATGATGTTGTATATGGAACGGTTCTGAAATTATCACAATAAATCATAAATGGATTTTTATTTGTAAAAAGGGGCATAACTCTGCAAAATATTGTCCGAGATGACTCCTTTTCGATAGGCTTCTGATTTACGTGAAGATAAATAGAGGTAACAAGTTTGGTTGCCATGCATGAAATGGTTCTGTAGATATCGCGGTAACGGATTTTATTAGACAAGGGGCATAACTCTGCAAAATACTTTCTGACACGACTCATTTTCGATAGGCATCTAGTTCAGGTCAAGAGAAACAACTGTATCACGTTAGGATGTTGTATATGGAACAGTTCTGAAATTATCACAATAACAAATCATAAATGGATTTTTATTTGTAAAAAGGGGCATAACTCTGCAAAATATTGTCCGAGATGACTCATTTTCGATAGGCTTCTGATTTACGTGAAGATAAATAGATGTAACAAGTTTGGTTGCCATGCATGAAACGGTTCTTTAGATATCGCGGTAACGGACGGACGGACGGACGTACGGACGTACGGACATACGGACGTACGGACGTACGTACGGACAGCCGTACATGATGACGACAATACCCCTAGGCCAAATTTGGCCGAGGGGTTAAAAAAGCAATATTCATGTTTCAGTTGGTTGACCAGGGAAATATTGAACACTATTTCAACAAAGATGAATGGTTGTTTCAACTTTCTTGATTACCATCATGGCGAAATGGTCGGATCAATAGCTTCCATCTGTGACCTGTGTCATTCTCCTCGCAAACAATTCCAGTTTGGAGCACAATGCATCAAGTAAAATCAAAACCTAAACCCGGTGAATATAGTGATAAATCTTGATGATGAATATCCTGTACAAATGCATAAAGCACAGCTAGAGACGCGCGTTCTTATTCCTTATGACCCATCTCAAGGAGCTGGCATGTGGATCGATGCTAGGGTAACTGTAGTACATCCTTCAACTCTGAACTTCGTAAAGTTTCGCTCCAAGACTTCTATTGCAATGATCTGGGTTTGCGCTTGTGCTGCATGACTGCATGGTGCCCATCGTACCACGATGAAGTGTATAAATGTATCCATCCCTCCATAGAGTACACATCTCCTGATGTGTTTTATATATACGCTCAATTTATTTAATTGAAATTCTTCAAATTTGACTATTTTCCTGGATAGACAAGAACAATTGTCGAAAAAAACGAAGGCATTAAGACGGATTATATTGTCCAATTGAACTGATGTTCGCCTGCTTATAGAGAAAGCATATGCGTCCGCTTTGAGGGATCCGGCAGTCGAAGCGGTCAAACTGGTTACCAAACGGGCTCAGTTGAAATTGAGACCATAGGAACCAGGATATCATAAATATGGCACAAATGAAGGATGAAGACTCCTAAGTTACCCGTATGAACACATTTCTGCCACATTGATTTCATAGACTGGTTAGATCGCCGTCTTTTCATTACGGAAGAAGCTCGCCAATTGTTTTCAATTTGGTCAAAATTCATGAAATCTTGGGTTTACTAAATCGCTCTATTTTAACAGAAGGCTATAAAACACGAGAGCAAAAATGAAGTAGGCCTATATATAATGCTAAGTGGGATTTTTTATGTAGTATGTTTGTTGTATGTTACTACAATGAAAATGCATTTAGAAAGGAGTTGCATGTTTGCGAAAACGATTTTGCATCTCCTACGAACATCTTGAAATGACGGCCAATTTGGAATTTGTTTCTTTGCCCATTATCATCAGTCACTAGGGTTACAGCACATCACATACACATCACATCGTCGACAATTAGTAGGATAGAGAGGAAGCAGGAATACAATAACCCGTATCATTAGATAGGAGGATCATATTACATACATCACACCTTGTCAACTTGAACAAAATTAGTAAGATTGCAGCGTTATTACTCTTTATCTTGCCAACAATTTTAAATTACGATGTCGTTAATCGGCGAGAGTCCAAAAGATTTACACAATTACTTGTTTTCTGTTATCATGCCTTCTGTTATTTTCATTTCATGCACATTTGGAATTGGTTCTATCATACGAAATAGGTCTTTCGACTATTGACACGGATATTCATCAATGGACGACGGCTGGATATTGAATGTCGGATCTGATACTTGCTATGGTGATTTCCAGGAACTGGTTCGATTGTGCTATGCCACCAAACCATCAAATTACAAGCGTCTAGTCCGTCATTCATAATCCAGCCGTCGTCCATTAGAGAATATCCGCGTCCATAATCCAAAGACCTATTCCATATTCCATATAACAGTATTAGCACCAAATTCAAAAAGACAATCATAGTATACATAAACATAGGCTTGTTTCCTGCAAGAGAGAAGCGGTCAACAGTTTTCAATGATGCCGGCAAGACATCATGATGTTCCAAAAATATCAAATCCGTATCGCTGATCAGTATTCTTAATCCATAATATTCGTTGTAAAGTCGTGATCTAAAGAATGATGTATCTCAGTCACGCTTTGATTGTGACTGTTCATATGAGTACCATGAGGATCTTGAAGTACATGGGTTCATACGGCCCCTAGCCCCGGGTTAAGCGGAATTAGACACAAGTTACGAAACGTAGCGCCATAGATCTTGCACGCTACGTTCGTATTTTGCTATCAGCATGCGATATGTATCGCCAAATTTGAGAAACTTTGAGTGGAGGCGCTTGGTGGAATAGCCCTGTTTTATAAGTTTCTGCAACAATGTTTTGTGACGTTGATTAAAATCATCACATTTAACACAGGATCTAGCAAATGCTACTAAGCGAGATATGTATACGCCATATGCAGGTCCCACTGGAATATTACTGTCCAGAAAGGGATAGTTTACGATGTCGAAATTGTAATCATCTCTTTTGTCATAAAGTCGACGAGAGAGAATGCCCGCTTCATTTTTATAGAGATAGAGATCTAAATAAGATGTGCCTGTAGGGCTATCTGTAGTTTCCTTCAAATCCAGTGAAGGTGGATATATATCCTTCACTGCGTCATTTATATAGCGATTATCCACAGCGAGAAGATCGTCTATATAGCGTTTGGTGAATGAGAAGGAACGGGCTTTGAATGGATCGGTTTTTGAAAGCGCCTTATGATTACAGTTATGACATGAAATTAAAATTCACAACAAGTGCTATTTCGTGGAAAAATGGTCTAAATCGAGTCATTTGAACACACTTTTAAACACGAAGAACCCCTTGGACCAAAACGCCATTTGACCTGGTGATGTGCGGGCATTATATCTCCACTGCTGAAATATGGTTTTGATTCAAGGGGTCCTTCGTGTTCAAATATGTGTTTAAATGACTCGATTTAGACCCTTTCTTCAAGAAATACATGAGTAGCACATACTGCGGATTTCAATGTCATGTCATAACTATAATCATAACGCAATCGAGCTAAAACTTTCACATATTGTGTACACATATCTTCTCTTATCGTTACATTAAAAAAAAACAATTATTTTAGGATATTTTCTTTGTTTGGATTTCAACCGCACCGCGTGTAGGTCAAAATGTCGCTCTATCGTACAATCTTCCTTTTCTATGATGTTCCTTCTCTAAGACATTCTTGGCCCAATAATTAAATTTAATGAATATGCAGATCCAGCTTGAGTTATTGTCCCTTATTTCTTTTCTCACAATTGTCCTATCGCACTCAGCGCAACCAACAATGGGTATTTGGTTAGAATATACTGCATAAGATTCAAGAACAAATGATGTGGTCTCAGCTGAAGAAACAGTAAACAATACTACATTTGAAAATAAGGTCAGGCTGAATAGACAGTGACGAGAGCGACCATGGAAACTATAGTCGAACAATTTGACCATGAATTTGCTTCTAAATGTTTGTTCGACAATAGCGACCATAAAACGTATAGGCGGGACCGAAACCTGTGACAAAAAATATATGCAGGACCGAGAAATTGCGGTAACAGAAAATATGTGTTGGTCAATTGTCGACAAATAATTTATAATAATCAGACGATCGAAAAAAATGCAACCGTGAATGTTGGTTATCACTTATGTATTACTTCGACCATTATTTCCTTGGTCGTAGCTGAGAAACAAGTCGCAAGGGTGACCATAAAAATTACGGTCGAAAAACACAAATTTTTTGAATGGCCCAAAATTTTCTTGGTTGCAGCTGAGAAGCCAGTCAAAAGAATGTCAATAAAAACCATTGTCGGAAAGACCGTCCAAAACTTCGACCAAGAATAATATGGTCTCTTAAGCGACCAGGGGTTTTTTCGATCGCCACTTCCGGATCGCAGCGACCATATAATTCTAACAGTTTACAAATAAATATGATGGGACAGAACACAACGTTGGCCAATGATTAAAATCAAATAAAATACAAAATGGAATTCAACCGTATTACTCAAACGGTGGAGATCTAGAAAGAAAACGAAAGTGGTGAAAGTTCGAGAGTTGCACTTTCCAGTGCTGATATATACAATAATATTGCATGCTTTAACTGGTCGACCACGGGAACGATTAACAAGGGAAATATTGAACACTGTTCCGGCAAAGATGAATGGTTGTTTCAACTTTCTTGATTATTATCATGGTGAAATGGTCAGATCAATAACTCGCTTTGTAGACCGGTGTCATTCCCTTCCAGCTTGCAGCACATGCAACATGTAAAATCAAAATCTAAACTCTGTGAAAATAGTGATAAATCTCCTGCACAGAAAGCAGTGCTGTAGGCGCACGTTTAATATCCTTCTCAAGGAGCTGGCATGTGGATCGATGCTAGGATAACTATAGTACACTCTTCACTTGTGAAGTTCATAACGCCAAAATGCTTCGAAGTCTATATTATATGATGATCTTAAGTTTGCGCTATATAGAAATCAAATATCGCGCTGTGCTTTATATGAACGACCACAACATTAACTCAAATTCTTCGAGTCTGTCTAGTTTTCTGAACTAATAGTCGAAAAACTATTTAGGACGGATTACAAAGTCCAGTTGAGATGGCCGGAAGGGGTAATCCGTATCACTTCCGTTGTGTTGAATGTTAGATCTAATACCCAATGAGTTAGATCGACATATAACACCAACATGATATTTAATTATTCTGATATACATGTATATCGAATGTTGGGTCTACCCGTCGCAACAAATCAGTCGATGTAGATGAGCCCTGTATTCTCCAAGACTGGGAGCATCGTTGTCAGTCTGTATCACATGCTCTGTGAGATAAGTTTTCAGAGCGATGGCCCACTTACAAAGAGAATTCAGTTTGCAAACATGACTGGCTTCTTGACATTTCTCCACACGCTGAGAAAAACAGTTGCGGAAATCATTGAGTGTTATCTTCGGTCTAATAATAATATGGAGTTTATATCATCACCATTTTCGACTGTCGGACAACGGCTTCCAACTACTAAGTGGACTGACATGTTGCCACGCACAGACTCAACATTCAGTATATATGAGTGACATATCAGACTTAAATACCATGCTGAGTATTCCTTGAGGATAAAACAATATTGCTCTATTGAACAAGATCTTCTTCACGATGGGAGATGATATATAGCAAAATAATTGCCCAAGTACAAAGTTGCTTTCCTGTTATTCCATTCAACCACTGGAGGGAAGGAATTCTCTACAAATAAACATGATCATTTTCAACATTCATTAACATTCCACCAGCAGAACCCTACCATATACAAATTGGAGAGATATGTAAAAGATGTGCAAAAAATACGACACCTGGAGACTGTAAAGCAAACACAGGGACGCTTCCCTGTGCAACTCACATTCAAACCAGAATACGGAGGATTCTAAGAATTCTAAATACAATTTGTATCCCTATCGCTTCTTTTGCAGTTGTTCATGTGCAAACTATGAAGTAACTATACGGCCCCTAGGCGCTGATTAAAATTAAGCTCATTAACCCCTTATCGGTATACAATGTACAAGTCTATTTCTTTGTGGAACTGATTAGACTCAAATCAAATTTTAAAAAAACGAAATCCGATATGTCGTTTTGATCAATACATGTAGGTAAAGATCTGGTACGAAAGCGAAGTGGTGAGAGCTGACTATTTGCTGTTTCATTGCTGATATTTAAGAAAAAGCAATATTTCATGCTTCAGTTGGTTGACCAGGGGACGATCGCCAAGGGAGGGAAATATTGAATAATATCCCAGCAAAGATGAATGGATGTTTCAACTTTCTTGATTACCATCACGGCTAAATAGTCGGATCAATAACTTCTATTTGTGAGCTGTGTCATTCCCTTCGCCAACATTTCCAGCTTGGATCACAATGCATCATGTAAAACCAAAACCTAAACTCGGTGAAAACAGTGATAAATCTTGATGATGAATCTTCTGTACAGTTGCGTAAAACAAAGCTGGAGGTGCGCGTTCTTATTCCTTATGATCCATATCCCTTCTCAAGGAGCTGACATGTGGATCGATGCTAGGATAACTATATATAGTTCAACTCTGAAGTTCATAGCGTCAAAATCGGTTCCAAAACTAATATGCAGGGATCAGGAGCTGCGTTCGTGCTGCCTGACTAGTGCCCATCGTACCACGATGGGGTGTAAAAGTATATCCATCCATTCACTGATTACATATCTCCTGATGTGTTCTGCACATACTGTCAAATATTTAACTCAAATGCTTCAAGTTTGCATATTTTTCTGAAATGACAAATACAATTGTCGGAAGAATCGCAGGTATTTAGATGGATGACTTTGTCCAGTTGAGATGATTTTCGCCAGCTGATAGAGAAGCATATTTGATCCTTCAGTCGAAGCGGCCTTTCGGATACCCTTGACAGGGGCCCAGTTCGAATCGAAGCCTTAAGGATCAGGATATCATAACTGTAGCACAAGATGACGAAGACTCCTAGAGATGTCCGAATAAACACATTTCTGCCACATTGATTTCTTAAGACAGGTTAGGTCCTCATATTTCATTACGGTTATGGAAGAAACGAGCCAACTCTCTTCAATTTGTTCAGAATCCATGAACTCTAGAGTTTACAGAATTAGCCCACTTCAACTGAAGAATACGAAATACGAGAGCAAAATGTAGTATTTTAGTACCGTGAAAATGCGTTTTGATAGGAGCTGCAAGTTTGTGAAGACGATTTTGCGTCCATAACCACGGTAGTTCAGTATTTTAAGCTGTATACATATGTCAAATTCGGTGATGTATCTATACAATTTGAGACGAAATTGAACCCAGTGGTATGTTCTGCTCGGGATTTATAAGAAGTTATAATGTGGCGGCCATCTTGAAATGACGGCCAGAATGGAATGTATTGCTATGCTCATTATCACCAGCCACTAGGGTTACAGCACAGTACATCAAAAACACATTGTCGATAATTACATGTAGTGGCATAGAGAGGCAGCAAGAATACAATAACCCGTCATCATTAGTCAGAAAGATCATATTACATACATCACACCTTGACAACGGACAAGAGGATTAAAAAACATACTCTACACAATTAGTAAGATGACAGTGCTAATACTTCACACCTTGACGACAATTAGTAAGATGGCCCTGACGTTAATACTCTACATCTTGATGACAATTTTAAGTGACGATGTCGTTACTCGGTAAGAGTACGAAAGATTTACCCGTCCACTTGTATTCTATCAAGTTTCCTGTTATTTTAAGTTCACACACATTTGAAACGAAATAGGTCTTGCTATTATTGACACGGGCATTCATCAATGGACGACGGCTGTATCTTGAGTGCCGGATCTGACGCTTGCTATGGTGATTCTCAGGTTCGAATGTGCTATACCACCAAATATCAGAAGCCTTGATTTAAAATTTCTCAAAATTCCTGATAAATATCACATCACACTTGGCAAAGCACAGTTGCGGCGCACAGGATCGTTGGTGCTCTTATATCTTGTGTCCATTTCCGCTAGACTAGTATTTTTCACAACGACCATGTTTATATATGCACTTTCGTCGTCGCTGACAGTAAAGGAGCATTTGATTTGAATACTTGGTATGAACCTTTAATAAATAGGGACTGTGCAGTTAACCATGGTGTCAATTTAACTATTATCGCGCTGTTGAAATCCATGTTTCTGTAAAAGGCAACAGCCAGGGCAAAGATTGGCGAGATAGGTAAAGGGGGGGGGGGGGCAGGAAATTACGACACATGGCGACTAGAAAACAACCATATGGCTCCACAGGAAAGCTTCCCTGGTCAACTCACATTCAGACTAGAATACGCCGGATTCTAACACGCAGAATTGGTATCCCCGTTGCGCTTCTATTGCAAATGTTCATGTGAAAACTATGAAGTAACCATGCGGCCCATGGTCCTAGTCAAAATCAAACTCATTAAAATTCCGCAACTAGTTCTTGTAACATAAAACAAGTTTATTCATTGTGGCACTGATTAAACGCAAATCAAATAAAAACTAAATCCAATAGATCTTGTTCGAACGCGAAGTGGTGAGAGGTCGCGAGAGGTCGCGAGTGGTGAGAGGTCGCGAGAGGTCGCGAGTGGTGAGAGGTCGCGAGTTGCTGTTTCAGTGCCGATATAAAAAAGCAATATTCATGCTTCAATTGGTTGCCCAGTGGAGGATAACAAGGGAAATATCGAACACTATTTCAACAAAGATGAATGGATATTTCAACTTTCTTGATTATCATCATAGCGGATTGGTCGGATCAATAACTTCCATTTGTGACCTGTGCCATTCCCTTCGCAAACATTTCCAGTTTGGAGCACAATGCATCATGTAAAATCAAAACCTAAACTCGGTAAAAACAGTGAAAAATCTTGATGACGAATCTCCTGCGCAATTTCGTAAAGCACAGCTAGAGGCGCGCGTTCTTATTCCTTATGATCCATATCCCTTCCCAAGGAGCTGACATGTGGGGATAACTATAGTACATCCTTCAACTCTGAAGTTCATAACGTCAAGATGGTTCCAAGCCTATACTACACAATGATCTGGGGTTTGCGCTTGTGCTGCATGACCAGTGCCCGTCGTACCACGATGGAGTGTAAAAGTATATCAATTACATATCTTCTGATGTGATTTATTTATACGATCAAATTTTCGAAGACGATTTTGCATCCTTAGCCAAACTGTACACATATGTCAAATTTGGTGATGTATCTATAAAATTTTAGACGAAATTTAACCCAGTGCCATGATCGGTTAGGAATTTTTAAGAATCTATAATTTGGCGGCCATCTTAAAATAACGGCCAGTTTGGGAATTGTTTCTATGACCATTATCAACAGCCACTAGGGTTACAGCAAAGTACATGCACAACACATCGTCGACAATTAATGGGGTTAAAAAATGAGGACGATCTGCTAACTAAAGTGACTATTTGACTATTATGTCGCTGCAGAGATACATTTTATTGTATAGATAACGACCTGGGTATTCGGTCAGTGATACGGATTAGACGATGTGAACCTCATGAAAGCTGCTGTCCACTTCTCTCTTGTAAGAAACTATTTTTGCTCAATTGCTTATATACATGTATTCAATATCTGGAATTTTGTTATTAATGATGACATGTGCACAAGGTCATGTCGCATTTGACGACTGTAAGATATTGGTAAACTTGTGATATGGACATCGTCAAATAAAATAATGGCAATATCCCGTCAACTTCAGTATGATCACCTACAACAACGCAATCCCAATTGATTCATAAATTCATGTTCTTGGACGTTATCACCTCATTTACAAGGTGGTGGAATCGTTGTTATTCATAGCAGCTCCTCTCAATATACCTAGAAAGTAATATACACAAGTTATGGCTATTTTTATCTATTTAACAATACACTGTGGAATTCCATCCAGCGTCAAGTCAATGACTGAGTGATGTATCGCCCGTGTTCGATTTGTGCTGGGCGCGTTCAGCGGCTAGTGGCTGAAAACCAGCCAGTACAGGGCTAATTCTGAGGCAACCTCCCTGGACAGTGTACAATACGTTCTTTGAGCTGATAGGTTCTTAGAATGAAATAAGATTCCAGGGGAAAATCGCGACTCAGCCCCGGTTTATTTCATCGTGTCACCCATAGAAGAGCAGTAATTGATTACCCCGAACAAGTTTGAGAAGATTTATCACCAATACAGAATTTAGCCATATGAAACCATCTTAAAATAAAAGACACGGGCGGCCAATACCTTCAATTATTATGATTTACATTCAATTATTTAGACGGCCGTTTAATCATTCAGACTGTCATTCAATCATTCAGGCGGTCATTCAGTCTGTCGTTTAATCATTCAGACTGTCAATCATGCAGACTGTTGTGCACTCAATCAAACTGTCATTTAATCATTCAGACTGTTATTTAATCATTGAAACTGTCGTTTCTTTCTGGCGATTAAAGGAGTTAGACAAAGTAACAAGGGGTAAACGATGATTTTTTTTCAGTACATGTTCGCTTACATCTGACGCTCACCGTAATCATTTGTTTCATTTGAACAAATAGGCATGACTATTAGGGACCGGGCATTATTTACCGAGAGAGATGGAACAGTGAAATCTTGGACTCCATGAACTTCTCCGAAGAGGAGGTGCTAACTTTTTTACAGCACAGTAGACACCATTTGTAGATAATTCAAAATTATTTGATTAAATTAATGAACGTTGTAATTCTATCTACTGCAGTCAATATTGTATTTAGGAGACATTTTTATACTGACGAAACTGAATTGTTTCAGACATTTGCAAAATTGTGGATTAGATCCTATGTTAGGAGGTAAAGTTTTCGCTTTCTGCCCAGGAATCCATGCAATGTTTGGATGTGTGTGTATGTGGTTTGCATGTCACATGGAGCGAGAGGCAAGTACGGGTGAAGGGCAGTCGCTGGTAAGAGAGGGACATTTTTGGACTGTACTTTCCAAATGTACCGGCTCTGTCTCCCTGGTAAATATTGCTCGGTTCCTTACATCAACATCATAGACCCGTGTATATGATCTAATATAACCAGGTGCTAGAGCACTGTGGTCATAATCTAAACGTAAAACGAAAGCCACAATGAAATCCACAATTGAGGCCATTTACAATGAAAGTCCGACACAGAAACCTCGCAACATCTGAGAAACACTGATATCAACTAGATATCTTTTACTGTCAGAATGTTAGCCTGGGGAGTCAAAGTCCGCTCCCCCCCCCCCCAACTATTCCCTGTTATGGTCAGTTTCAATCTCAATAACCCCACACAGAAGGCCTAGCTCCTGTCTAGTAGCAATACTCAAGTTTTGAAACGGTGAAAACTCTCCGTATATGAAGTTACAAATAGCAGTCTCACGTGACGTATGGTAGGGTTAGAATGCATAGGAAATGACAAACTTCCCCGTTGTTCACAATTATGAATCACCAAAATCGCTAATATCACCGATGAATATGTTAAGAAAGTTGCAAAAAACAGCAATCCACGATTCGTTATCAACAAAATGGTCAACTCGTTATTACACGAACGATAGAGTGAAAGATCTCAGTAGCATTGTTTGACCATATGTGCAGAATTGGGAAACAATATATGTACATGGAGGTTGTCACTCTATTGCAGGGTGATGAGCACCGCCCCCAACCCACCTTATACTAGCCCAACTCACCCGTTACTTGTTCCCTATTATCATTGTCACATATACACTATAATTCCTACGTCATTGGGCACTTGGAACTACTTGCCATTGAGGCAAAAACAAATATAAATGAGATAATTCCTATGAATTTACAGGCACGTTTAGTGTATCCTTGAATCCTTGAAAGAAAGACGGTCAAGCTCTCCACAATGATGACGATCATGAGGTCAGATTATGTAAGCTCATTAAATATGTCAGCGTGACGTGGTTTTTGGTTACGTCAAAGAAATTATTCTCAATAAGGTTAGCTTATATGTTCCCCTTGTTGTTTATGAAGCATTACAATGTCTAGATGCTAGCTTAGATTCAACGAAAATGCAACCAATCACAAAGTTTTCTGTACAGGTGTATTGATATGAATTATCCTGTCAAATCTATGGAGTCTTCTGGCGAAATTCGAAATACACCAGCATCT